>OMKY01167965.1:0-11432 GCA_900302395.1 Bregmaceros cantori
GTCCCTTGAAATAAGGAATTGTCCCTTATTTGGAAATTAAATTGTGTGTCCCTTATTGAAATCTGTTTGTCCCTTTTTTCACTCAGTTCATACACACACACACAATCCTTCCTATATAGTGCACTCTCTTATAGTGCACTGAACAGCAAAGACAGAGGCACTAGAATCTGTGCCGTCAAAATTATTATGACATTATATTTTATAATGTCATAATATTTTTTTCAACAATTATCACAAAAAGTCAAAAGTACTTACATTTATAACTATTTGCTGAGGTCGTTCACTCTTGACTCTGGCTGCGGTTAGTCTCGCAGTACATTGTGGGATATATAGCTTGGGCTAGGGTACATTGATGTTCACTACTTTTCACGGTGCATTGTGTGATGCTTTGACACTATATAGGGTACGTTGAATATTCGGGCACCTCTACAAAATGGAGTGTGCCCCATATATATCGGGAATAGGGAGCGATTTCAGACACATCACAGACACAGTGATGTCATGTTGCATGTTATGCATCACTGTACAATTTAAGTATGTATTTCTATGTCACCTCTTAACTAAAGACAGACATGTGTGCACATACACATGCACACACGGAAACACATTGGTGTGGATGTTCCTTATTTATTCTGATATATATATAAAAATGGCAGAGGCGTTTTTGGTGGGTTCTCTAAACCAGATTTTGTGCCAGAGATTTCCTTCTTTAAAAGATGGTGCAACCGAAACCTCTGGAGGAAGCTGACCCATGTTTTTCAAGCATACTGCAAATGCACTCTGTGATACGTTGAGTGTGTTCTTGGGCCGTGCAGCTGAGCACATGCTGATGCATGAGAAAATGAGTTGGGTTGACATTTATGTTATGTCCGTCATTGTTCAAACAATAAGGACAATTAATCGACCATCAATTTATCATTGCCATCCCTATGTTTTCCTACTGATGATGATTTTGGTCTTGTAATGTGATTCTGGACCTGCGGGAGACATTGTGATGTCATGCATCTGATGGCACCAATGACCTGCATAAGCAACGGTCTTGGGCTGTTGAACAACAAACGAAAAAGAAGATGCATATGCCGCTAAAGACAGAAGACTGGTAATAATTTTGAAATTCTAGTATAATAATTATAATAATTTTACTTCCACTGATGGTGACCTCATTTGCAGTGGTGTTGATTGAACAACACTAAGGGTAAAATATGTTTTATTAATACGCCGCACAGAAACTATTGACAAACATAGAAAGTGGGCAGTGGGTGGTGGGCAGAATCAAGGGAACATCAAAGAAAAAATAATTAAAAATATACAGATGCTCCGCAGTATATCAATAAGCAGCAGCAAGTATTATCTCCCAATTCAATAGCTAATCATTTACGTTTGGGGGATTAACATTGCAGGAGACATAGATGGCCTGTGGGGGCAGCATTATCGGGCTCTTTAAGGAAACATTGATCCCTATCATTTGAGAAAGCGGAGACAGCTATCTATATTCACATATACATTTTTTCACACATTTCACATATTTTCACACATATGCTATCCAGCAACTTGTTTCCAAAAAAAGATACTACCTTGAATGTTGTTACAGTCCGTGTTTTTTACAGGATGACAAATGGTGCATTACCAGACTTATTGCCTGCGCCAGGGCGGAGCCGCGCAGCATGTTATCTTTTTGGTCGCGTTGGTTTGTCCCCTGGATAACTGAAAAAGTTGAGCACGGATCTGCATGACATTTTGCAGAGTTGTTGGAAATGGCGAAATAAATAAGTGATTTCATTTTGGCTGGATTACTCTACAGTGTACCCAATAAGTAACATAAAAAAATACTAGTTTTCATTGAGCGCTACAAGGAACACAGCGGTCGGCTCGCCTCCCACGCGCTACGCCGCGTGTGACGTCAGGGATTAAGCGCATGCGCAGTGAACACCCCAAAGCTAACCTGCTAACTGCTAACAACAAGCGGGCTGTCAGCGTGTCTCTGCGCGAGGCATCTTTTCCCGATCAATCATAGGATTTCTAATTTAGCTGCCGGGTGCTGGGACACGCAACAATCCATCCGATACGACTCGCACCCACATCGTTCCGACGACATGTACATTATTGTGTTGTGCGCGACTCGGCGTGTTGACAACTCGACAGCCATTCATTCTCCTGTGGAGAGCCATGGAGAATGGCTGTGTGCCTACCATTCACTCCGGGTTGCAGACCATGCAAGCTCGCTGTTTGACAAAGTGTGTTGAATTGAAAGCGTTGTTGAATGAACACATTTATTTTAAAACATGTCTGTACAATGTCACATTTCTAACAACATGCACTATGAGTTTGGATAGCAGCAAACCATTTGTTAGAAATGCGATATTGTACCGACATTTTACCGACGAACGCATCAATACTTTTTCATAACCATTAATACGTTTTCATAATTGAATCGTTGCCTCTGAATTGCGAGGTGACTAAAGATTCCCACCCCTAATTGTTGCATTTAGGTATAGGATTCCAGAGTGTCCCGTTTGTGATGATCCGTTTGTCCACAACATAGCACTGATGATAATTTGTGGCTGGCGGTGGTCTGTCCATGCCAGTTAGGGTGCCATGAGTGGTTGTGACGGATGTTGCACTAATAGGAGTATGGAATGGTGTGCTTATTCATATTATTGACTCCATACCCACAATCTACCTGCCATAAAACGGGACATTGGAGTCACAAGGAACACCCGACTCACGGGTTGGATATGCCTCCTGTCGGTCATTGGTGACAAACGTGTGGCTTAGGGAGCAAAGCCTTGTTCGGGGGGAATAGTGTAGCAAAGCTGCCAATCCACATCGTCACACTCACTTTGAAATATTAGCTTCCCCCCTCCGGGAAGCCAGCCTGTGGAAACACATCTACAAACGGCACCGAGCAGAGCGGTGCTCTCATTTTGTAGCAGAAATGGGGCTTGGTTTTTGGAATTTAACTATACATTCCTACATTGACATTGCTACAATCAATTAGAAATTAGATTCAAACTGAGATTTGCACATGATCATACAAACAACAATGATGCAGCAAAGGCATCGTACTCAGACACACAGCTCAGACCGAGCAATGGCACAAACCAACTTTTAACAAAAAAATGGTAGGCTATATCAAATGTTTCAATGTATTTCATGTCTATGCTGGTTTATGGAATATTGGAAGAGGGGGTTTCACCTATATGTTTTCCATCAAGCCAGCCCTTAGTTGCTGAGTGTCAGGCAGGGAGGCATTGGCTACTGTTGTATGTCTATGTTATGACTCGACTAGGATTTGAACCCTGGTCACCCAAACCAGAAGCGGACTCTACCAATTATTGACTGTTCAGTACAATCCGTAAGGGTACACAGCACCGTTTTCGACACTAGATCACAAACTGCTTCACAGTGCCTTAAATTAAATCATAATAAGGAAAAACAATACAGCAAAGGTTTCACAAAACAAAAGAGCTTCCCTGTGCCTGTGAGGAAGGCTGCAGCAGAATGGGTGGACCGGACCCCCAAAAATGGACAGACCTATGTTTATTGCTTCACTCTAATAGCATAATATAAGGTGATGCTTGTCAACAACCAGTGGGCATTTTCTGAATCACAATGCAATGTATGCTTATCTCCACTTCAATGACAGGATGGCCCCAAAAGGAAATGAGGATGAGAAGATGCATCTTTGACTCCTATGGAGGAATGCCATATCTGAAGGACAATGCCAAGGAGAAGAACAGTTGCTTCCTATGGAGAGTAGTGAGGTACAAGGCTGGACGAACAGGCCTGACAAGCAGGGTCTTGGGGGCACTGGGTGCACTGGAGCAGCTTCAGAGTCCTGGCACATCATAGTACAAATGTAGTAACACTTCCCTAATTAGTAATGACATGGTTCTGTACAAAGCACTGTCTACACTAATATGCTAGAAAATATCAGGTAATTACCCATGGATGGTACTAGTACTAAAAAACAAACAAAATACAAAATAGTGTTTTTTGGGGCAACTAATACGTTCATTGTAAACAAAGCTTACAAACAGATAATCTACTTCAGTGGTTAAGTTCAGTTCAAGACAAATAAGTAAGAATTAGTCATTAAAGTCCTACCAATAGGCCCTTTCATTCTCAATGTAACAGGTAAGGAAAAGAGAATGAAAGTTAGTGTATTTGAGTGTGAATGTGTTTGCGTTGTGTGTGTGTGATACATACACATCATTTTCGGTACAAGTCCACTGAAATCCACGGCTCTGAAGTATCTTGATCAAGTCCACGACAGAGCCTTGGCTACATGATTCACTGTTGATAGTATTATTATTATTATTATTATTATTATTATTATTACTATTATGTGCCACTTTGAGGTATTATAAGCATTCTGTATTATGTATGACACGGTTACCACAATAATAATTTCAATGAATGTTAGGGAAGTAACTGGGTGACATAGCTTGCTACACTGTGTAATAATAAGCCTACTCAAGTGCTGTACTTGAGTTGTTTTATTGAGTCATATTTATGTGTGTGTGTGTGTGTGTGCGATAGGTGCCATAGGTTTTGTGGTTAATACGCGTTAATTGTAAATCAAAATACATCAGAATTATGCCTAGCATGCCCAAAGCATTTTTCAACCTATGTGTTACGTGCCTTGTATCTATTCGAAATCTATCTCCAATGCATGTTGACATAATAGAGGTATTTGACGAGTTTCAGATGAACACAGAACTTTCCATGTATGTGTATTACTTTGTTATTGTATAATTCAACCATGTTTTCGGTGTTTATAGATTGGGTGCACATTCATGTCCGTGTGTGCATAAGTAATTAAGGCACATGTACTCATAATGTCTGTAAATTGAGCGAATGACAGACTTTTGCGTATCCCATTGGAATGTGCAGGGTTGAGACTTGGAAAGGGACTGATTACTTTTGGACTAGTCGGCAGTACGCTCCCGTGCTCTTTGCATGAGTTCAACTTGCATTGGGCATAAGTTGTGAACATTGGGAACAAGCTATGTATTTGTTTGATTCGATATAAGTTATTTGTACGTTATCGAAAGGTTCTATACAATTTATGAACACGTTGTGAATACGTCCAATTCGTTAGGAACTAGCTATCAATATGCACAGAATTGAAAAAAGAAATGTCGCGAGTACAACATACCATATGCCATCAACAAGAGTAGGTCGGGCTAGCTGAATCATCAAGGTGTGATAGGATGATTGAATGATTAAAATAGGCTTTATTGGGCTGGAGCATACTCACATGAATGGTCCTTGCAGATTAGACACCACCTTGATGTTGACATACTCCACCCGCTGGGGATTCAGGCTGTCGAGTTCAACACTCCCAAACATACTGTAATAGGAACAGACAGGCGTACACAATCAATCCAAATCAGTCCAAATGCATCGAGTTTGTCCTCCTTCCTTTTGGGAAAATAATTCCATCTCTTGTGGTGCAGAATATTATTGATGGCAGAAATGTACTTGTGATACCTCGTCTCCAGAGCCTCTGCATAGTTCTTTATAATTGCCATATTCCTGAATTTCAATGAAGATGGCTTCTCCCGTGCAGCAAAGTGATTAGTTGCTTCTATCTTTACCCCTGTTTAGGTTCATAGAGTGAATCAGAGTGAATACAGACACACCGGTAAGAGAGTCTTGTTATTGGAATGTAACTAATTGTGATGATAATGCCACGTCTCCATTATCCTGATTGGCCCCAAGCTGTAGCTTCATCAGATGTCCCCTCCCATCGGCTAAAAATGATTGTTGGTTACTGCTGCCTAGACAAGTGCCATTAAACAACAAAGGAAGAAGAGGAGATGACGTATTCTGCACATAGCTAGCCCCTTATCTTAGCGGTCATGTTTGATACCCTGCCCACTATAGATTTGCCCTAGACATATGTCTGTGTCAAGACTGGTCATTTCCTCTACATGGACTCTTCTTATCTGAGCTGCCGTAACAGTATCGACTTGGCAGAAATTAGGAAAGAACATAAGGTAATAATAAGGTAATAATGCAACTTCCTAATATGGGTCAGACAGATGCCTAATAGGGGACAGTGAAATGTAGTGATGAGCAGTTGAACTTGATGTTAGACACATTACCATAGTTTGCTTTTATCAAAGCTTTACTGACATTCATTAGTTTATGGAGGAGCCAGAGCCACTGGAACCTAGGTGTCCCACATTAGGCATTGGACTACATTAGGGCAGTCCACGTCTATTTCATTCAATATGAATTTTCAGTGTTTTTTCTTTCGGATGGCATTCATGTTTCCATTATTGAAGTGTAGAGCGCAACAGTGCCAACGTTTGATCATGCCAAAGAAATGTGTTTTTGAGTTTGCATTCATTACTCAATGCGACATTAGCTTTCGTCTTCAACCTAGAGGCTTCACAAGTGTGATTTAGTGCGTCTGCAGTACAAGGAAAGGCTTCGAATTGGTTTACTCTTATTTACTAATTTATTACTTACTGTAATCAATTAGCGGCGTAGCACAGAGCAGATAGATAATGATACAGAACAGATAACGCTATTTGAGATGCCTGCAGCTTTATTAGGGCAAGGCGAGTGCGTGTGTGTGTATGAGAAAGCGGGGGAGAGACAGAGAAAGAGAGCACAAGGACATTCGCAGAATAATGTGTGTGCTTGTTAATGGACTGTCGAAGAAAGCAAACGTGAAAATTTAGCGAATAGCTTTTCTGCTGCTGTTTATAGCAGCCATGAAAAAAATGTGAGTATTTCATGACTGAAAGTTAAACGTTCCACATACACACACGTAGGTTCTGTGAATATGTGTGTGTGTTATACAGCTCTGATTTGTGCTATATAGTGTGGGGAGAGGGAATAGGGGTATGTCTGTGGCTGTGCACATAATGGGCACCAAGCAATGAGCACATGCGGGTGATGGGGAACAAGCGAAAGATTAAATAAATTTTTCAAAATCAATTCATAATTTTTATTTGCAAAGAGCCACAAAACAGCAAGCAAAGAGCAACTTGCGGGTTGGCCAAGGGTTGGCCACCCTTGTAGTAATCAGTTTATCTAACGGCTAGCCTTTAAAGCAATGCATCTTTCCTCGGAGACAAGGAGAACGAAAGGGAAAGACGCAGGGTTGAAGGTGCTCCACGATCGTTCTGAAGTTTATTTTCCGGAGAACACAAAGTCATACATCAGATGGCAACCAATCACAGCAAATACATCAGGAACGTGGGAGCCGAGAAATGTCTCGTGGCATTAAGTCCTGAGAATTTCGTTTCAATGTGAGTCTTCTAATTCAAAGGTGTTGAAATGATTATAAAAGAAATATATATGCTGGATGTGAATGTGTGAATAGGAAACCAAGTTCCTTGCAATAATGTGCGTCAAAGAAATCCAAATGAATAAAGCCATCACACCCCTGGCCCCCTGAAAGAAGACAGGCTCTATCATAAGCCCACAGCTGTTGACGCAACAAAAAATATCTTGCCATAGTTGACACTTGGCAATTATGCCATGCCTTTTTCAACTATGCAGGGGGGAAGTACATGGGCATGGTGAAAACTGTCCTATTTATTGTTGTTATGTTACTACTGTTGAACAAACAAATATCTGGTTGTAATTCCATGGTAGTGGTGTTGAGATTGGTATGAGGAAACTAGGAAGATACATGTCTGTGTGTGTGTATTGTGTGTTTTGTAAACATTGATGAATTGGATTACCTGTTTCTGTTGAAAGCAGTGTGGGTCGAACCATTGAGTAGAACGGTGACGTTGCCACAAGCGCTCACTGCAAACTGATGCAAAAGTTAAATGATTGGTGTGCAAATAAGAGTGAGAATAAGAATGACTGATTTTGTGCTTTATCCCTCCATTACAAATACATGCTTCACAGATTGCTTCATCTTGACATTATATAAGATTACATAAGTGCTAGAAAGTATGCAGAGAGAGCAGAATGCCACCAACACATGTAGGAAGAGTCTGCCACCCATAGACTGTAAAAAAAGGGGACATCACGGTAGGTCCAATGCTTGAAGCCAGCTTCTCCATTGGGTTTTGCCTCAAGTGGGCGGATCTGGATTCAGAAAACAGACCCTATGGATTTCCCTTACAAAATTGCAATTTCAAAAGCCTGGGCCGAATTGATGTTTTAATTTATATTGTCGGGTATGCCCTGTGTTAATTAAATAAAAAGTACAATAGGGTACGCGTGTTGTGTGAGGGAGGTCATCATTTTACAAATCTTTGCCATTAATAATTTTTTTTAATTTGGCGGGCCGTGAAGGAGTAGGGGTGGGGGGAAAATGGCTCTGTGCAGCGGGCTTGAGCGCAGCTAGATGCTAATCATTGCTAATGGTTAGAACACTACCATAGTGGTGAGTGGTAACAACAGCAACAAGTGAGTACATATTTCAACAAGCTATATTTTTACCCTATATAGTGGTGCGTGTGTAAACAAATATGCCTAATGATGTCAATATATTGCTCCAAACTCCAATTATATAATTTATACCTAGTCTTGCCTGCTAGCAACGTTAGCATCCCCGGTTACATTACATTGTTCATTTCTAGCCCGCTTGAGCGGGGCGCGGCTGACACCCAAGGCCGATCATCCAGCGTTACGCACAAGTCACATGAACGCTCGATTCTGATAGCAACCCTGTTAGTTATCTAACTTTACCTTTTACACAGTTGTTAGATGTACTCAGCTTTTTGTTTGTCCCAATAAAAATGAATGCATCAAGTCAGTGTGACGTACTTCCTGTGAGGCTTGTCTCCATAGTGAATAGACTGGGTGCTCACTGGACCATTCTGGACAAGACTCAAAGTCAAATCCTGGAGAAACATGGCAGCATAACACCGTGTCAACAGCTTGGTCCTGACAGATCAGTCAACTTAGCAGCACAAACCAAATTTAATCATCTCCGCTAGTCGCAGAATGTGCGTCAATGTCCTCCAGCAATCTGTGTATCATTTAGTGGGCAGATTCCAGGCTCTACCTGGATTTTAATATATATTTAAAAATGCAAGACTCACAAGATGGTGGCCTGCAGTCTCTTTTCGTTTTGATATATTTTTTATAATCTCGCCTTTATTCAAGCAACATCAGATCTTTGAAGATTACCTGAATTTGTATTGTGACCACACCAGACTAACTGGTTGAAGATATATCCAAGCAGGGTGTCCTCCAGGGTGTAGACATGTTCCATCAAGCTAGCATATGCCTCCATCAGCCACCGTGTCTTGCTCCATAGCAGCAGCTAGAGGCATAAGCAAATGTCTTATCTGCGTCTCCTTCTCCATGTAGCTGGTCTATGACTAAAAATCCCCCTTGGCTTGTGTGTCGGGTGACCGGCCCAAAGGGTCAGTACATCCCTCAATTAGAACATATCTATCAGGGTATGGACCTTGAACAATGGAGAAGACAGGACGGGTCAAAACTCAAGGATGTCCAATCGGCCAACCAAGTCTCATGGTTAATGGTCTTCCACTTGTTTAAAAACCATCATCTGTGTTGTTTGTATACAGATGCAGCTTTTAAGTCACTATAAAAACCTTGCTTACTTTATAGTAACAATGTTAGTGGTCCAGGTCACAAGACCAATGAACGGCGTGGGAAGCACCATGTAGCATTACAAAGTCAGTTTGTAACAAACAAAGTCAGAACTGACCGCTAAAGAGTGTACATTCAACGATTGTTGTTTGTCCAGGGTGGCAATGTAAACAATGAGCTATTGAAAAAATAACATTAAAAAATTAGATAAACAGGTTTCCTGTCTGGCAATGGAGTGAGGTGGACGTGCACGGGTTGGCTCCTGACCTCTTAAATCATCTTTATATACGCTACTTCTTATTTTTTGTCGGCTTAATAACTTTTTAAATCACTACGATCATGCCACCCGAAACTCAGCGCCAGTTAACTTTGGCGACAAAGCCCGCATCGCCGACGGGGAGTGAGTCCCTTGGCAACGCTGATCGACATTCGTCGGCTGGTATGGAGGAACTGACCGAAAGAATTGACGCCAAAAGGAACACAATGATGACTGCTATCACAGACCAATGCTGGCCTCAAAGCGGCCAACAATGGTGGATATCTCATTGCGAGTGGTGGAGTTGGAATGGGCAAACAACAACCAAGCCGCCATCTTGGACGACGTACTCGGCAGAGTCCAAACTTTGGAACAAGCTCTACAGTGCACTACTATGATTGTGCCGGAGTTGGTGGAGCGGCTATGAAGGAACCAAGTTAGTATCGCCGGCCTCCCGGAAAAACAAACTACTGGAAGATTTGCTGACTACATGGCGGCTGCACTGAGGGAGACGATTCGGAGATTACAAATACGATTAATCTTGAGAAGATTTCATATACAATTCATGGAAGGATGGGCATTTTTGAGAACACTTGGTCTCCCATTCTGTAATAATTGTTGCACCGGGGAGCAGGGCTCCGAACCGGTTCAAGGAACGAAAACGAAAACCGGAAACGAACGGAAATGTATGGAATTTTATGAGGAGCGGAAACGGAAACGAAAAAAGACTTATTCAAATGTTCCGGAACAGAAACAGAACATTATGAAACCCACAAAAGTGGTTAAAAACGTTTTTTTCTGTTCTCTATATATTTGAACATTTCCTATGTCTGGGAGACTATTTCTGGTTGTGCATCGATCCAACTTTCAGTCATCAAGCCCCCTGCATCTGGGGCTCCATCTTGTGGACAGACGAGGAAGCGAATGTAATGGTGTTAATACAGTTACACAGAAGTTTGAAAGTCCACCAAATATATTCTGTATAAACTATATCTAAACTTAACACTGCACAATAGAAGGAACTTTAAGAACGAACGAAACTTTTGCGTTCCAAACCGGTTCAGGACTGATATTTTGGTGGTGGAACGGTTCCGCAAACGAAAACACTAAATATAGACCTGCCTGAACCGTTCGGAACGGAACGTTTTCAAAATAATTCCATTTTCAAGTGTAGATTCCAGAAGTGTTCTATGAAGAATAGAAGAGTTGCCAAGAGTCATCCGAACAAGAAAACCTTACGAAAAGTTACGATTTGAGACACAAATGCACAGAAAAAAACTAGAAGCACTCAGAGATCGTAAACCTGTGCCGTAGTGGTACAAAAAAAATAGTACTTTTAGTGCTAGCAGTATGTGTGGAAAGCATAGACTGTATATAAAAATGGACACCGCGTTCGTTTTGATGTCCGTGCCTACTTCCGGGTTGGTATGGGTGGAGCCTAGTCTCCTAAATCCGAGCCCTATGGGAATTCCAATACAAATATACCAATTTTAGGAGGCTGTTTAACCTATTTAAAGATCTTTCCTAATTGATGTCTTAATGTATATTGTTAAGATAATTATTGGTTAATTCTGCGAGGGGGGGGTCATAATTAACCAATAATTATCTTAACAATATACATTAAGACATCAAT
>OMKY01167970.1:0-12931 GCA_900302395.1 Bregmaceros cantori
TATATAAATAAAATGTTTTTTTTCCTACAAAGGCTCAGCAAAAAGTGATGGTCTGTTGGTCAAATCTACTCGAGCAGCTCCAGACGGTACCATTCTAAAACCATGGGATTTTGCAGGTGGCGTACTGTAGCAGTGAGTGTAGGCAAGCGGCCGCTGATCAATACCATGAGGTCCTCTGCTTAGGCCCCTCCCACCAGGATGAGTGCCACCCAATCAACATGCTGAACGAGGCCTGGAGGTGCGTGAAGAATGACTGCTTTTTAAAGATTAAATCAGTCATTGGCTGTGTCCGAAACCGTTCCCCATCCCCTTCTCCCTACTCCCCATATAGTGCACTCATATACTCAATTATAGTGCACTCAACAGCAACGGCCCGAGATTTCGGACACTAGAGTCGGCGCCGTCAAAATTATTATAAAAATAAAAAATCATCACAAAAAGCCAGAAGTACTTACATTCATAGCTATTTGCCACAGTCGCTATTTACTTCCACCACACCATTTTTTTTTTAGTTTAGGTCATTTTAATATATCTCGCAATGCATTATGGATTAAAATGCTCCGTCTAGGGTACATCGATCTCACTACTTTTTGTGGTGCATTGTGGGATACTTTCAGTGCACTATATAGGGTACATGGAGAATTTGGACAGCCCTACAAAATCACGTGAACCCCATATAGTGCACTCTATGGGGAATAGGTAGCGATTTCAGACACAGCCATTGATATAAGGAAGCAACAGGTGTTGTGGTAAGAAAACGATAAAAGTTCCAGACTGCATGTCTTACTGTATCGTAACAAGCATTGCTGAACATGTGTTGTCTCGTGCAGGTGTATGCACTATCCTCCAGAGACCGCTAGCATAACGCTGATGGCCAAGATGGTGGCTGTCATCAAACAGGTCCGGCTGAAGGTTTTTAATTTTTCTTTTTTAAAATTTAAACTACTATCCTATGGGATCCCATCACAGGCCTGTCTGGTGGCTGCTGACGTCACACATTTTGCCATGTTCTGTGTGTATCCTATGAAAAACTAAGCACGGGGGTGGGCATTTTGAAATGAAACGCCCACTCGCCTCCCATAACCCCACCCCCACACAGGCACACACAATGTCTCGCACACACACCTGCATACACATGCACATGCTCATGTTGCAAGCTTGTATGATTTGCAAGTTTTCAACATGAATTATGGAAGCGCAACCTTTCAAACTAGTCCCCATTTCATAGAAAACGGGGACTATCATTGAAAAAAATATTCTCACCCTGATCAAAGAATTCAGATCAGGAATAGAATCGATTATTCAAGTCTGTGTTGGATACAAAACAAATCCACTATATATTATACACATGACAGATCTCTGCCTACATAGGTCAGAAGAAAAATGTATTATGACCCTCATTTGCGAGCCAGTGGCGCCTGAACGCCGCCAGTCGACGCTGGGCAGACTTTGGCGACATAATTTGGCACGGTGATGGCAAAAAAAAACACCCAATATAATAGGAGGGGAGCCAATAAAAAATGTGAGATGGTGGGCAAAAGGTTGGAAGAGCCGATATGAACATGTCTGCTCACACCGGAAGTCTGGGTCCTCTGCAAAAAAAAAGAAAGTTCTGAAATAATAATTCTGTAAGACACAACCCATGAATCCTTCTTTGCTTACAACCACAATATTGCCCAGCTTCTATATGGATATTTTAAAAAAAATACCAAAATGTTAACTACTATAACCACAACTAGATTAATCAAATTGCTCTTTCAGCTGTATGTGTTGATGTGTTGCAGGCTAAAGACAAGACCCACTGGCTGAAAGTGTTCTCCCAGTTCTGCAGCCGCACCGCTAATGAAGAGGAGGAGATTGTACACAAGCTTCTGGGGGAGAAGTTCACTGTTCGTACCTTGTCTACCTCTTCGTCTTCCTTTTTTTTTAAATGTTTTTGTTCGTTTTGGTTTGTCCCCTGGATAACTGGAAAAGTTTTGCATGGATCTGGATGCAATTTTGCAGAGTTGTTGGAAATTACGAAAGAAAGACGTGATTCAATGTTGGTGCATTTCTGTAGCCTATAATTAACATAATAGTTAATGGTTAGTGCATGGGGTGGTCAATGAGACGTTTCCATGTAAAAATCTGTTAGGTCCAACAGCGTCGGCATCCTAACTATTACAAACGTCTATCTGTGCGATGCGTGGACGATGCGTTGGTTCTGGCTCTACTCTACGAGCACTTGCAATGATAATGGCTTACCACACATACTGCTAGCACTAAAAGTACTATTTTTTTCTATCACTACGACGCAGTTTTGCAATCTCTGAGTGCTTCTAGTTTACATATATGTCGACATGATATACAGTAAGAGATCTTGACACGTGATGGTGATTCTGAATTTGCCTTTATTTTGGGGTAGAAAATGCTTCTTAAAAAGTATTAACGCTATAATCAAGTGTTTCTCTGCACAGCCTGCCATATATTAATAAGTTGGTCGGGTGTGTGTGGCGGAGTTAATTTCAAGACACGTCTGAAAATATTTTGCAGATCCCATTGATTGCCTGCGTGGAACTCGGCACCCATTTCGCTCTGAATTGCTGCGCCGTTTATTCTAAAACGACCTCATGGCGATGGATACTTTATTCATCCCTTAGGGGGAATTCATTTCAGTTTTGCTGGTTTAGGGAGAGAGTCAACTCTGAGCAATAGACTTGTGTAGTAACTCTCCGATAACGACCATGTCATTGTGTGTAATGTTGAACTGCTTGTTTCAGGTGAACACTAGTGGGCCGCACCTGAATGCTAATGTTAACTTTTGTATCCCTGAAGGGCGATCTGGCTTCACTCCAAGGCTTGTTCTCGGCTGCTCTTTACGATGACCACCTCAGTCAGGTATGTCTTTCTGATTCTAGATGAATTTCCTTGACATAAATTACATAGGCATTTCTAGATGTGCTATGTGCCAGCCGGTGTAACGGGGATGAATAAGTAAGTAAGTTGTTCTAGATTAATGAATGAAGCCAAGCCTATTACTTACTTATAAATCAATCCTATACTCACTCTCAAATATCGGTCATATGCTGTAGACTGCATCCAAGCAGGTCTGTACCCAGGCTGACAAAATACAGTGCATTGTAAATAACAATTTATTATCATTGCAAATAAAGAATGTTGCAAAGCATGTTTAATTCCTGGAGTAAAATGGAGTGAAAGGACTAAATTAACCTTTGCCATGCAACGAGATCCTCGTCTGTCATATATATATATATATATGTGTGTGTGTGTGTGTATATGTGAATGAATGAATGAATACTTTATTCCAGTCTCACGAGTCCATAAAAGACAACAATTTAAAAACATTAAAAAAACACAGAAAGGGCACAAACACCGAAATGCAGCAGGAGCAAGACACTTGTCGTTTTAAATATGTGGTATTTGTCATTAAACGTTTCAGTGGCAATAATTTCCACAGCAATACAGTCTGTCAAATGTTTTGTACAGATTAGATCTAAACATGTCAAACAGGATGTTCTCTACTTTCTAGGAAAATTTGTTTACATTATTTTCCCATTCTAAAATGTCTTGACCTCTATGGCAATTAGCATGGAAGTCGTTAAAATCTGTGCCCCATTTCACACTGTCTGAAATTGACGCGTTTTTTTTTTTTATCTGTTTGATTATTTATTTTGTTTGTTTGAGATTTTTTTTTTGGCGTAAGCACAATTTTCTCATTTTATTGACAGCATTACATTAGGGTGAGAGGGTTAGGAGAGAGTGGGGAGGAGAGGGCGGGGACGAGCGGACGTGCAGTATATGACTGTGAGCGGAAGCGTTCTCACGGCCTGAGTGTGCTGTGATCTAAGCCACTGCAACAAGACTATCTATGGGGCCGGCTTGTAGCAACGGTCTAACCCACTGCGCCACGGGGACATTGACAGGAATTGGGAATTTGGTTTTGTGTTTGTTACCGTTCAAGTCTGTAACGCACACCAGCTGAAGCCCCAGAATAAAGAATCAATCAGCAGCTCCGCCGGTCTGCCCCAAGCAGCTGACAGTGATTGTCAACTTGGCATGAGTTGTGTCTGTTTTGCATTGGTGGCACGCTCGTCGTGACTGATCCAGGTACCCGAGAGGCTGACGACAATTGTGATTTATGTCATCAACACCCCCCCCCCCCCAAAATCCTCCTTGACTCAGACAGTCCCTCGGAGACGTGCGTAAACTGCTGTGTTAAAAAAAATCAACACTCATAACGTGGTTTTAAATGGCCATGCGTACGTTCATATAATCGCACTGCTCTTCGAGATATGCCTCAATGATTAACAACGTATTTGCTGTTTGTGTATCTGAATTTGCTGAATAAAAAATAAATCAGCAAATCGCCCTTATTATCCTAACCACATTTCATCTTGTCTTCTCAACCCTTTGTATCCGGCATGACAAAATTAGCTGTTGACGTAACAACACAGTTGTCTTTTTTTATGTTATTTTTTTGGGCACAAGCGCCGTTTTTCATTCTGTATTGAGAGAGATGGTGACAGGATTAAGAGGGGGCGGGGGGGGGTCTCGACCTATGATCTGGGGGACGCACCCTATGGTCTGTGGGACGCACTCGCTGCCCGCTCGGCCACCGTGCGCCCCATGTCATTTATTTTACTTAATTTGTGCTATTGTCTTTGCTAATTTTAGATATTGACATAATTAGCTGGTTGTTCCAGTAAGTGTCACAATTTGCCAAATACACATTGGATAGCTCCCAAACATCACAAATCATCTTACCCTTTCTAAATTGATCAGATGGGATGTATAGCTTGAAGGGTCTCTTTAGTCAGGATTCTTCATCACGGTTCAGCAAAGTTGGCACAGCCGGGTGGATCATGGACATCGACTAGCTCGCACCCCCAATCCCATGACCAGACGGACACGGGAGATGAATCCATCCGTTACACCCGAGGACCTCTGGCCTGACCTGACTTTTAGCACATATAAGGATCACCCTTGTCCATTCGACCTATCATTGCCTTGCATATTACTGCCTCGGGTAGACCAAAACATGGCCAGACGTGTTTTGCAGCTGTCACAACTAGGAGCAGTGTTTTTTTTCTGTACATTTCCCCTTTTTTGTGTAAAATAAAAAACCTCAAAAAAAACGTGAAAGACTGAGACAAGCTGTGCCAGCTAGCATGCCAAGGGATCTCTATCCCAAATTGCCCTCTTTTGGATGAACAGAGGCATGACATATGGTGTATTATATATTTATTTATACACACTGTATCATAGAGGGCCTTGGGGGACTGCTGGAAAATATGACATGACGGCACTAATGTGTTTCCACTTGATGTCTTAGAGAACTCCTGTGATGTAATAATAATCATGACGGCTTGACTAATATTTGTGATGATTTCACAGCTCTCACATCGAACACCACTGATGGTAATAGTTTGGTGAGGGTTCCTTAAACTGTAATCCTTGCTTGTTAGATCGACAACCCCACCCTTGCAAAATGTCAGCATGCACACAGTACTCGGCGTCGCTGGCGGACCAGGCGGTATCTTAAACTTGTTAGTCACACTTCACAAAATAATTTTAGAAGTGTTGAGGTGTCTGATATTTGCACTTGCTGTGTGACTCGACTCCTCAGTTCCTTTTTAATCATTTTTTTAAGGTTATATAAATATTATGTTTGTTAGACTTGGGCCCTCTGGGGTATTGCTTTCAATAATGTAATACTATCTTTAACAAATTTGAGGTAGCGTAGAGTGATGCAATAAGATCACCACTACACACACACTCCCCTAATCATCAGCACTCCCTACGTTCAGCAAATAATCAGCAAATTATTTGAGTCTACAGGGAATGAAATGCATGGTATGGCCCGTTGCATTATTGTTGTCTTGGAATTTAATAACATTATCTTTTTTATTTTTTTGCATTCACTTTTGTGTTTGCATTCCTTTTTAGAAGCAAACATACAATACAGGCATACGAAATATGAATTGTTTATTATCTACCGAAGTTACACAAAAAATGTAATTAACAACTGACATGTCAGTGATCTGTCTTGTATATTCTTATTTACTCTTTATCTTGGCAAGAATGCGATTCCTTCAATTACTTAACAAAATGTAAGAATTATTTTGCTAATAAAATCCTCCTAAGCTCTATAGTAGAGTTTACGCGCGAAATACAGGGGGCTGGCATTTTGTCTCGCTGGGATGAAACGCACTTCCGGAGTTCCATTTAATCTCGTCGTAGTGGACTGCGGTGGCTTACAAAAAACACACAAAATGCTCACAAATTCAAAATCTGACCACTAGATGTCGCCGTGTGACCAGTTACACATCATCTCCCTTGCATCGTTCATCATTTTAAATAAATATTGATGAAATACAGTCAAAATCCGACTTAAAATTACTCACCGAGTGGTCACATGTTCTTCTGGACCAATAGGCTGGCTGCTTCTACTAGTCCTTCCAAAAGGAATGAGACAATGGAACAGGTTGCACTAATTATCAAATCATGCGTTTGTTGGTCTCAGATCCGCACAAGAGCATTTGGGTGAGGAATAGCACACCACAAGTTACCACTAACGTTTTTAAATAACCCTGTAGGTGTGTGCTCCCACCTAATACACATGTTGAAAAAATAGGCAAATACACGGCAGGTAAATGACACCGGAAGTGACGTTCAGACACCGGAAGTACCTCCCAAACTCGTCTATATCATGTACTGAACATGTAAATGTGCCTATAATCGAGAGCTGTGTGTTCAGAAAAGACTGCACAACACGCCCCAGGTTCGTGCAAGACCGCTTGTAAAAAAATGACAAAATCATCGCGGCAGACTGCATGTGGTGGGGCCCTGCTGTTGCATCACGCCTGCACTCAGTGGAAGCAGCGGCTTGTGGCGAGTGGCGACTACTACATGTTGACATTTTTATTGTTTTCCGCTGCAGCATCTGAATGCACAGTCATCCTGGCTCTTTCACTAGCTGGCATGCTAGCTGGCTCACACTGAGGACGAGACTCATGGAGATTCGATTCAGTATCGATTTTCTGACCGAACGATTCAATTTTTTCCGATACTCAAGAATTCACCACGATTCGATAACATTTTTAGGCTAGACAATGTTTCAAATTTGAAATATATCAATGACAGCTGTAATATTGTTATATTTTTATTTAGACTGTATATAAACAGTCTATGGCCATGGCACACACGCTGTGTTTGTGTGTGTTAAGGAAGCGAGGTCGACGCCAAATAGGTTCATCGCCACCGTAGCACGGAAGTGGAATTACGTCCAGGAGCAAATTGATAAAATCAGACGAGAAAAAAAAAATATTATATCGATACAAAATCGATATTATTTACACCCCTACTGAGGACAGACCAAAAAGATTGATTGAGTATGAGAGTTCATTGGTATTTATTTATCATTTTAATGAATTTTAAAGCAGAACGGCTGTGCTGTTGAAAATGAAAATCTGTTGTTATAGTCATCAGACTGTTAAAATTCCAACTAATGTAAATCTAACCCTAAGCCTAACCCTCCAACTTCCGAAATGGAGCAAGGTGGTTGCAGAGATGGTTGTAGGACGCGGGCGTTGCTTGTTAATCATTTCCTGTTTGAAGATGAGAGTGTATGGAGTGGCTATCTAACCAGTGATTTATTGGGAGACTGCGAGAGCAAAACGAATGAAATCATTAAATCAGCAAATCATGCCCACAGTCCCAACTCCCTCCGTTCCTCCTGGCTGAAATGGGGAATTAAAATGCACCGAGCGGGGCAAGTTCAGCAAGGGCCAGAATGGCAGCGACGTGCAGAGAATTGGTGCTTCCTTCCAGCCGGCAGGGGGGCCTCGCGCCCCCCGCTGGCTGGATTGACACCCATGGATGAAGACTGTTACACATTCACATCGGTGGGGATTGGGGAGACGTTGGGCTTAGCTGCACTTTATTGACTGTGTCCAGGCACTAAGACGCAGCTTTCTCAAGCACATGTCTGCATTTTTCCTCTTCTAACCCCAAATGGATACTCTATGTGTGTCGGCTGCTGTACTGACAGTAGCGTCCTCTAAACTATTGGTGCCTAACGCCCAAACCATTTGAACCGGTCTGCACTAATTGAAAAAAGAACACGCAAACACATTTAGACATTAATTTGTTTAATGTTTGCACTAACTTCCACCAAATAACTTAAAACGAATATATTTAAGCATAGCAGCGTATATTATAAAGAGTGCATCTTATTTCTATGAAAACTTTTTTTCTACTTTTGGGAAATGTCTTTTACTGTTTACTTTGCTCATATATTTTGCTAAGACATCTATAGACATCCTAGGAACAAAAGTTAAAAATTAAAAATAAAATGTCAAAATCTGGTTAATGTATTTGGCATTTTACTGCACTGGTGTGGAGTAGGATCGGATCATTATGTAACGTACATAACGTGCATCCATTTCCAAAAGTGTTTTTCAAGTGTTTTAAATGTCATAACAGAAAGCTACTGGGTCATTATCTACAGAAGGAATATGTTCTTTAGTTTCGGCAGCTTTTACATGTGCCCAACGTATTGCAGCCAAAGATTTTTGATTATCAGAAATGTTTAAAAATGATCACTCAATCGGTTATCGATTTGCAATCATCTAAACCTTGAAATTGAATGTAGCAACATTTTTATCCATGGCGTATTATAGTCTTGGTGTAAAAATAAATGAATAGTCACAAAAAAATGCTAAAATTATTTTTTGATCCCATCCTATTTCTGAATCACCTTGAGACGTGATTCCATACGAAATTACTCAAAAATATGCACTATGCATACGACATAAATTTGGGGATTATCACGGTTTACACCTTTCACTCTGAGAATAAAACACATGATGACTGACATGTTTAATGTCGGTCATGTAACTCGTTCACTAGGCAAAACATAAGGATATTCTTTATTCCTTTATTTTTTTTCATGAAACTAAATGTGAACTCAAGACAATGTGTGTACAATCTATCTGTAATCTCCCATGATACTTGGCAATAATACTCACACAAATTGACAAAATCCACAGGGAAGTAACTTATCGAAACATATAAAGATGTAGCAAATAACCTTGTGTTATATAGACGAAATGCTGTATATTTTCAGCTAATCTCTCTGTATTTCTGGGTAGTGCTGAGTGTGCATGAGCAAGTGTCTGTATGTCCATGCAGCCCGTTGCAATTCTGCCACTCTAGGCAGATAATTAGCATTCCTCTCTAATTATGAGTAGCTAAACGGCCACAAAATAGAACGGCAACAACTGATAACGCACAGAAGCATCGTGGGTCTCAAACCGGTGGACCCACGTTTTATCCTCATGGTGAACTTGCAGATGGAGAACAAGGAGAATAAGAATTAAATGCACGATATCAAACTGCAGATTTTTTTTTTGTTATTTCTATATGTAGTTGAATAAACGTTTGCTACTTCAGGGCAATTAAAGCAGCAATTTTTATTTTTTTTTAATTTTCTGTTGCCATTTTTTATTAGACTGTATAGACGGGTTTACATGTGAAACACTGGTGGGAGTCATTTTGTCCCGCCGTTCTTAAGGTCACTTCCGGTGCCTTATTGTTGCCTATGTCAAAACGCACGGCAGTTCAAAATCCGACCACTAGATGTCGCTCTGTGACCAGTTACACATCACTCCTTTTGCTTCGTTAACCTTTTTGTATAAATATTGAAGAACTACAGTCAAAATCCGACTTAAAGTTACTCACCGAGTGGTCACATGTTCTTCTGGCTGCTTCTTCTAGTATTTCCAAAAGGAATGAGAAAATGGAACGAGTTGCACTGATTATTAAATCGTGCATTTGTGGGTCACAGATCCGCGCGAGAGCATTTGGGCGTAGAAAAGCACACCAAAAAATACCATCATCCTTTTTAAATAACCCTGTAGGTGTGTGTTCCCACCGTAAATAGACATGTTTAAAATAAAAAAAAGCCAAATGCACGACAAGTAAATGACACAGGAAGTGACGTTCAGACACCGGAAGTACCCCCCGAACTCGTCTATACTAGGGTAGGTTACACCTCAACCTTGGTTGTGCTTATTGACTCAAAAAGTAGGGGCTGTGCCAATTATAGTTAAATGGTCAAACCCTTGACTACCAGCTGTTTATATACACACATCCATTAATTGAGTCCAAGCACGTTGTCCATATTACTATCATGCAACGTATGCAAAATTTAATTTTTTGAGGATTTTGTGCAGCCGCTGTCGAGATGAGGACTACGCTTTAATACCGCTTCCATCTCTCTGTGTCCTTCCAGTGGTTCACCCCAGAGGGCTTCCGGTCTCTCTTTGCTCTGGTGGGCACCAATGGACAGGGAATTGGCACCAGGTAATTCTTTAATAATTTTTAACGGAAAAGGGAATTCGCCGTTTTCTTTCATAGTGGAACAAAATGACATTTTAGTTATATCTGGTTTGAACGTGTGCAACGATTCAATAAAATGCAATACCTTATCCAGGCTAGCGGGGTCAGCTGTAATTCTTAGACCATAGACTGTAAATTTCAATTGCCAGTAATGACACCGCTAGGAATTGCTGGACCTTAACGCTTATACTGGTTGCTATAATTATCTTGGTATGTTTACATCAGTAACCATGTAATCAGTATACATCATTCTTGTTTCAAGTGAGTGTGTTCATGCCCACTTTCCTGCTGAACGGCCTTGGCTGTGAGTTTCTTTTGTTCGAGGTGAGTGTAGATAGGAATAGAAATGCTGTGTGGGGGGGGGGCAGGGTATGCACTGTCGGTGGGCTTTGTAGATTATTATTATTATTATTGTCACTTACAATCTCTCCATTCCAATGATACCCAGCTCTTTAAGCCAGTGGGTGCATGCCTGCGATGCACTTGAGCTTCCTGAACAACAGAGGGAGCAGTTGGATGCCTTCATCAACCAACTGTACAAGGACATAGAGACAGGTTGGCCACTGACTCACTATCTGTTTTGTTTGCAAGTATTCATAATCCCTGCACTGTGTTTGTTGTGGCTGGTGTGGTGCAGTGTCACAGATATTGGTCTGCCTCTTTTGGTATGGAGAGCGTATTAGTCCTTGCCAGCCCCAATTGCAGGGCTGTACTTGTGCTATGCCTGTACAGTATCGGTATCTACTAGTGGCGCACCATCCTCAGATTGGTTTATGCGGGGGCCGATCAGACTTTATTTCTGTGATTTTGTCCCGATCAGGATCGGTAAATGAGTCGGGGAGCATGCCAAATGACTGTTTATTCACTCTGACTATTATTGAAATTGACAATTGTGCCAAATAGTTTGGGAACTACCAATTTTTGCAGGATCAGGACTCTGTATCGGGGATTGGGATCGGCCGATCCTTAAAATTAAAGGAATGGGGTCGGATCGGGACCAAGAAAAAACGTGGCCGGTGGACCCCTAGTATCTACAATAATGTTTTTCACTCATTTTGATGATGTGGGCGACTGTGATACGCAAATGTTAAATTGCACAACAAAAATTCTACTTTTTGCAGCACAAACGAATGGATAGAGTTTTGAGCTTGTGTAGTCATGCTGTGTACCCTCACACAAACATGGTTTGAGCTTGTTTTAAGGGACAATGAGCATTTTGTGCTGCTCCGGTTCAAGCAATTTACTTTTCATGTTGGCTGAGTTAACGAGTTGTTTCTTTCTCTGAAGACCACCTTGCAGATAGTGGTTGGTGATACTACTTGGTCAAATATTTTATATAAAACACTACCTAATTTTGATAAGACTGCCTTTATGCGGCACACTTCACATACACTATATCTGTTCATATCATGCATAGCACACTGCCGCAGTGTAGTATGGATGATATGAGCTGTTTGACACAACATCTTCTAAGGTTGTGGTGTCTCGCCCCATGCATATAAACTAAGTCCGGCGTTGAATACACACATTTGTCTTGTGACTAGTCATTTGTCTGGTACAATGTTTCCGTTTCTGGTTTATCTGTGCAGAAACCGGTGATTTTCTCAACTGCGAGGGATCTGGTCTGTTCCTGCTGCAGAGTTCATGTGAGTGATCCGAAATGCATAAGGGGGAAAAAAAGGAATTTAAGTGGTGCTGGTAGCCAAAGAAAAAAAAAACATTTTATATATTTGGTAGCACTTCATAATATGTGTCCGCATTTGAACATTAGTTAGGCATTAGCTAAGCATTAGTTAACCATCATTTCACCTGGTCATGCCAGGTTAATTTGAATGTGTTGGGTCAGGTCATGCCAGGTCAACATGAATGCGTGAGGGCTGGTCTGAAAATCATTAGTTAATGATTAAGTAATGCGAAATAATTAAGATGTAATGCTCAACTAAGGGTTAACTAAGGTTGAAATGATGGTTAACTAATGCTTAGCTAATGCGTAACTAATGTTCAAATGCGGACAGGTATTATGAAGTGCTACCATATATTTTAATATATTTTATGTTTTTTTTTTTTTTGTATGTTGATCTGATTTGACAACAAAGAATTGTCCATATCGGGAAAGGAGCACACCGTTAAGGGCCCTACATACTTCACGGTGAGGTGGGGAGCAGACCGCCGTGGTGTAGTTTTTTGCGCTAAAAAAACTACAATACGTCATCAATGTGCCTCGGTACTTGTCGGTGGGACGCTCCCCACCTCACCTCTTGGCCGTAGCCCTGGTTCTTACTAACCGAACTCACCTCGTCGCTGTGATTGGTCAAGACGGAGAGTGGGCGGTCCCCGTTTTGCAAGCAGGCCCGCGAATCTCTCTCGCTCGAGACGAGACAGACAACATACAGCGTGTATAGACAGCGGCAGAGAACATAATAGAATAGAGGGAGGCAATAGAGATAGAATAGAGAAAATGGACGAATTTGAGGAAAAGTTGGCCGCGGACTTTGTGTCTCACTTGGTGAGACAAGTTTACATTCGCCGC
>OMKY01167973.1:0-13739 GCA_900302395.1 Bregmaceros cantori
AAAGTAGTCATCCAAATAGCTAGTAAGTCAAAAGTAGTCATCCAAAATACTCCTCAAAAAAGCTACTTAAGTAGCAAAAGTACTGAGTAGCTTTCAGGAAAAAATAGGACAATTTCTCCTAAGAGAAAGATAGAGAGAGAGACCGAGAGCGCCGGAGAGAGAGAGAGAGAGCGCGCCGGAGAGGGAGGAAGACAGAGAGAGAGAGAGTGCTGGAAAGGGAGAGAGACTGAGAGAGGGTGAGAGAGAGCGCCAGAGAGGGAGAGAGACCGAGAGAGAGCAAGAGAGAGCACCAGAGAGAGAGAGAGTGCCGGAGAGAGAGAGAGAGATATGATGTCAACATATGTGCTAACAGCTCCCAACAGGTGTCGCTAAAGACCAAGTTAATGTAACGAGTAGCAAATTGCTGACATCTCAGTAAAAAGTAGTTTTTTTCACCACAAATGTACTCAAGTAAAAGTAGAAAGTAACTTGTACTCCAAAAGTAACAAAAGTACACAAAAAAATTGTAACAGAGTAAATGTAATGCGTTACTGCCCATCACTGGCCACATGTATGCTGTATTCCACTGAAAATGGTCTGTTCTCGTCACAAACCTTTCTCTTCACTGTAGACATTGCAAAACAAAAACACTTGCGGCCTCACCGACACCTTTCATGTTGTCTTCATATTAAAAGGTGGGGGCACAACATGTGGTCCCGCGGGCATATTGGAGGTCTACACTCTACACCATGCAAAGGACAAAACGTATGCCATGTGCATACCGACCAGCAGGGCTCCGAACCGGTTCAAAGAACGAAAACGAAAACTGGAACCGAACGGAAATTTATGGAATTTTACGAGGAGCGAAAACGGAAACGAAAAAACATGTATTCAAATGTTCCGGAACAGAAACGGAACAGTATGAAATCCACAAAACCGGTTAAAAACGTTTTTTTCTGTTCTCTATATATTTTAACATTTCCTATGTCTGGGAGACTATTTCCGGTTGTGCATCCATCCAACTTTCACTGTCAAGCATCAAGCCCCATGCATCTGGGGCTCCATCTTGTGGACAGATGAGGAAGCGAATGTAATGACGTTGTAAAGCCAGTTTCACATTAATACAGTTGCACTGAAGTTTGAAAGTCCAAATATATTTTGTATTAACTATATCTAAACATAACATTGCACAATATAAGGAACTTTAAGAGGAACATTTTTGCGTTCCGAACCGGTTCAGGACCAATATGTTGATGGCGGAACAGTTCAGAGAACGCAAACGTTAACCATAGGCCTCTCTGAACCGTTCAGCACGGAACTTTTTAAAAATAATTTTGTTTTCAAGCCCTGTTTTAGACAGTCGTCGGCCCGTTGCAAACACCCCGGGGTATTAACAGTCTCAGAGGATGCGGGGATTGGGGCAAGGTTGCCTTTGCGTTCAGCGAGGCAGGTCTATTGAGAGACACTGGACCTCTGCATTCAGCGAGGCTGGTCTCTCAATCCCTCTCTGGTTCTAGTTGAGAATGCTTGTCGCATTTGCTGGTTACCCTGGGGGAAATTTTAAACACAACACACAAATGCACACCACACAAACACCTATTCATTCATTCATCAATTGTGCTAATGGATAACTGTGAGCCTCTGGCCCAATGCAATCAACACATATCCGGTCCTGTTTCCACATTGTGCAATCATGTGTGAATTTGAGAAGAACAGGTGATGCCTTAGAGGAAAAACAGCCAAAGCCCAAACATGGTATGGTGGAAAAAGAGTGGGCTCTATTAATAACAACGCATTTCATAAGAAGTGTGCAAAGATGCCGATACAGCACATCGCCCTCTGTGGGGGTTTCTGTTGTGCGGAGTGGGCAAGACAGATTAGTCAAGCAGAAAGCATTCAGTTGAGGGATTACATGGGACTTTCTGCTGTTAGAATCGCTAAGTCCTCTCAAACGGGTGCTAAGATATTGACATAATTTTGCATTTAAATAATTGAACACATTATAATCAACATGTAACAACAAATAATACAAATTTAAATGCAATTTTAAATTGAAGGTTAATTAAGTATTTCAACCCCACACCAATTATGTTTGTAAAAAAATCTATAGATAATGTTTGACGGTTATTAACATTGGTTTAACAACTATATTTGTTATTGTATTTATATATTTAAAATTGTGGAATTAATTTCTTTATGCTCCTACCGCTGGAATAGGGTGCATTTGAGGATGTTAGAACAGCTCTTAGATCAAATCAAACTTTATTTACACAGCACCTTTCATGCAGAGCAATTCAAAGTGCTTCACAGCAACACAACAAAACAACAAAATTGAAAGGAACAATTGCCCATAACACATTAAAAAGCAAGGATACACACATACCCATACACTCACACACACGCACAATGGATTTGTCAATAAAATTATAGACATGGCTTGGCACAGAGGATATAGAGCAACAGCAAGAGGAAACACTGGATTTATGAATGGTGTTCATTCTGTCAAACCATGTACTAATAAATTAGATTACGTGTTTCATCTACATGACAGGAACAAGGTCCCTAAATACCTCCACAGTATTGAAGTTATTTTTTGTCCGCAAACGCCATTTTGCATTCTTTATTGAGAGAGATAGTGATTATCTCACGCTTTTGGACTCTAACTTTATTTTCTATTTAGTTTTTATGATGTTAAGCGCTTTGGGTTTCTTGAAAAGCACTATATAAGTTCAAGTTATTATTATTATTATTATCATTATTATTATTATTATTATTATTATTATTGTTATTGTTATTGTTATTATTATTATTGATATTATTGTTATTATTATTATTATTATTATTATTATTATTATTATATTATTATAAGTAGACCTTTGTGTAATACTCTCGTTACAGTTGGCTACACAACCAGCGACCTGGTGTTCATGTGGCAGTCTGATCCTGTCCAGATGGATGAAATTGCATTGCCTCAGTTTGACATGAAACAAGAAGACATCAAATATGGAAACTGCACCAAGTACTATCAAGGAACAGGTTAGTGTGCTCTTCTGTCTACCACAGACACCAGAATAATATTCATGAATACCACAATTTTTGGGACTCTGGCATCTTCTCATCTTCAAGATTCAAGATTCAGTTTAATTTGCCTTATTGTATATACATGACAGCAGTAGCAGCTAATAATAATGATAATAATACATTTTATTTATACCGTTCCTTACATCTCGAGGTGCTACAGGGCACAATTAAAAGCAGCATAAAAAACAAAAACGGTGAGAAGAAGCAAAAATGTGTTTTTCATTACGAAGACAAGGAACAATACAGTGGGCTACAAAAACGCTTTTGAAAAGAAAAGCTTTGACTCCAATCCTGGAGCTGAAACACTCACTGCGGAGCTCTCAGGTGAGCCACGGGGCATTCCAAAGATCAGGTGCAACGCTGCAGAAGTCCTGGTCTCCCGTGTTGCGGAGGTTAGTTCTTTTTGTTTTAAGCAGGTGGGAGCTTGAGGAGGGAAGACTGAGGTTTGAGTGCTGGGACATGATAAGTTCCTAGAGGTAAGATGGTGCGGTTCCGTAGATGCATTGATGGGTGAGCAGACCGATTTCATATTCAGTGCGGAGGGAGATGGGAAGCCAGTGTAGTGATTGGAGAATGGGTGTAATGTGGTGGTGTTTATGCACTCT
Organism: Bregmaceros cantori; assembly: GCA_900302395.1. Classification (NCBI taxonomy): domain Eukaryota; kingdom Metazoa; phylum Chordata; class Actinopteri; order Gadiformes; family Bregmacerotidae; genus Bregmaceros; species Bregmaceros cantori. The sequence goes on from OMKY01167973.1 coordinate 3,666, forward strand.
CATCAGGATCCTAGCAGCACTGACTTGGATGTATTGCAGTTTTTGGATGCTCTTGCCAGGGATCCTGATGAGAAGTGCGTTACAGTAATCAAGCTTGGAGGAGACAAATGCGTGGACGGGTTTCTCTGCATCCTGCAGCGAGAGGGTTGGTCGGAGTTTGGAAATATTTCTGCGGTGGAGGAGCAGATATGTTTGGGCATTAAAATTTAGGTGGGAATCCAATCGCACACCAAGATTGGTGACAACCCGATGACAGAGGGAGGTCCTGCCCAGAGAAGGTGATAGCAGTTATGGATGATGATTTGATCTGGTGTGGAGTGCCGATGAGGATGGCTTCAGTTTTGCTCTCTCAAGATCAACAGGTAATGAACGAGGTCAACACAAAAACGAAGAACAGAACATACAGTTAGTTAGAAAGTGGCATTGGCTTAGAATTAGCACATGTAACATGTCAACATCTCAAGTAAGCCTACCCCCTGCATTCATTAGCCTGACTGTGCATGGGAAGCAACTCTTTCTATTATTATTCAGTATTCAGTGCTGTGTTGCGCCTTCCCGAGGGAAGGGCCAGAGAAAAGGTGGTGCGCAGGGTGGGAGGGGTCCGCTAGGATATTGTTGGCCCAGTTCCTCACCCTGCCATGCAAAAGGGTAGGGGCCTGCCAATGATGTTCTCTGCCATTTCTTCAGCCCCATGCAGCAAGCCATAAACATACAAGACTTTTTATAGCTTCAATATTGATTACTGTAGCATGATTATTGCTGCCACGAGATCACAGGAGCCCCTTGATATATTTGCTGAGTGTTTTCAGACTAATCTAGACTTTATTATGCAATTAATTGGAATTTAGAATGACTCTTTTTCCAGTTACACCATGGACATGCTTGTGGTGGTGACTCATGAAGCATCTCACTCTTCTTAATGGCACCACAGGGACTCAAACCGCCTCCCGTCGAACCTGCGAAGGGAGATGACCAGCCTGACTCAATTAGAGACATAAGAGCCTAGAATGAGTGGAGAGTGGTACTTGCACTTAGGCCTAATGACCAGATATAGCAATGTCTCTTGCCCTGTCGAGTGACTACCATTTACCGGTGTGACGAGCACACCCCAGATGATGCAACATAATGGGTACCACCCCCCCCACCCTCCCAAATGAATTGGCTTGCACAATTGCTGGTCATTGAGGGCATAAAATCTAATAATACTACATTTATCTTGAACATTGTAGAAGCAATGCCACATTTTGAAGTGCAAAATCATCGGGGAGTCTATTGGTGAAACAGGTTATTGGCTATAACGAGGAGTTGCATGCATTGGCTACAAGACAATGAGTGAAAATGAATGAATGAATAAATTAATGAATTATTATTAAAATTAAAATTGTATTCACAGTTCATATCTTTACATTACAGGAATTAGAACATGGATTTACAATACAGGCTTGGTGGAATTGTTACATTTCACCAGGCTGTCCATGTGAGACCTTAGTCGAGAGTCTGTTGGTAGCAAGCAGACGCTGGATAATGATAATGGATAATGGCCTTCAGAACACTCTGGAAAAGTTGATTAATTGGTTCCTCCCTGCGTGAACTGCGCCTCTGTGTGGAATTTAAATGATGGAATATAGTCAGAATCTTCGAATGGACATTGTGACCTAGGTCACTAATGGTCCTAAGCAGGGCTTTGAACCGATATTTTTTCCTAATCGGTTTGTTCTGAACAGAAACGGAATTGTAATATTTCTGGTTATGAGTTCCAACCATAAATTGACATTCCTGAACCGGTTTGAACAAAAAAATATTGTTCCCAAACGGTTCATTCCGTTCCTGTCAGCTGTTTAATGCTATATAATATATGTTGGGGCGAACCCACAACGACTCGCTACAGAGATCCGCTGCTGCCCGCTGGTAGTGCTCTACAGTCAAGGTCTCATTACGTGTCGGGGGCGAACCCCCAACAACACGCTGCAGAGAGTACCACGACGATTCTTCAATGCTGCATCATAGATTTTATAAATACTGTTCCTCCAGTATTGCTGCCTCCTCCACCAGGGGGCAGCCTTGTATTAAAATACTTTTGTTTTTTGAAGCTATCCCAAAATTCACTCCTTTGAGGAACAAAATAAAACCGGTATTAACCGGTTACCCTTATTTTTAAATACAAAAAGTTCACGGTTTTCGTTGTTGCTCCTTGAACCAGTTCAAAGCCCTGGTCCTAGGAGGGAGAGAAAAAGTTCTCTCGAGCTTGAAGGAGTTGCCAAGTTGATGTTGCGGATTAATCTTCTGACAATCCTTAAGAATGTTTTTCTCATCTCAATTAACTTAAACCTGCAATGAAACTGAGATGTGTGAAATGAGTGTGTGTTTAAGGCCTTTTCAAATGTAAGACTTTTTTTCTTTTTTACTTTTTAGGGAACCCCTTTCTAAATAATATTGTATCCAGGACATACATTTTTCGTCAAGTGGTTATCCTTGTCATAATGGCGCTTTTTGTGTTGGCAGGATACTACACCTGTGTTGAGGTGATCTTCACATTGCGCCGGCAAGTCGGCTTTTATTTGATGGGCGTCTACGCTCCAACTTTGTTAATTGTCGTACTGTCCTGGTTGTCCTTCTGGATCAACCCTGATGCATCGGCTGCAAGGGTTCCACTTGGTAAGAAACTGACACAATTATTGCATATATCCAATTTATATAATATCACAATGCACCATTCAATATTGGATCAATGCGAATCATTACTCCTGAAATATATTGAAATAATTGTTTTTCTATATGAAATGCACTGTAATAATCTCCATACCTGCTAACAGTTGTGATGATTATGACTTTGTCTTTCATGAGCGAGAAGAATGATTTCAATATGCTATGGTATTAGGAATGAGAAGATAGCGGTCCCTGGTCTGTCACCGGGCACAAAATTCTCTAAATTCGCCTTGGATTGCAAGACTGAAAATTTGACAGGCAGCGATCAGACCTTCCCAGGTGTGGGCATCCACCCTTTATATTGTTTGAACTGGAGACAAATTCAAGCATGCATTCCCAATACCATGAAAGATGTTGTGGTTCTAGAACCAGCTTGGTAGCTATAGGTAAACAGAGATCATTACACTAGCTCAAGACTATAGATCCACAGCGGAGGTTGGATTCCATTCACTCAGCTCTGTACATTTTCCCTGGGGCAGTGCTGCCATTGGATGTCAAAGCAGAGAAAAGAAGGATCTTACCATCCTGCTATTAGATCAACTGGTACCACTTTAGAACAGTCCCTTATTCATGCTCGTAAAAGCATTTATTTAACACTTGTTGAACTGATTATGAACAAAACATTAACACATGTTTAACAAAACGCACCGCTTCTTTCATTACTAGTTCAATATTTACTAACTGTTATAAATGCTTTTTAACAACATTTACGCAATATATATATATATATATATATATATGTTAAACATTTACATGTTTTAATGTTTTCTTCATGTTTAAATATTTAAAAGTGTAATAAATGCTTTATGAGCATGTATAAGGGTTTGTTATTCTTAAGTGTTACCGACCAACTCCACAAGGTACAAAAATGAAGTGGGTTGATCATTGGCAGCAGTACCTCGCAGAAATAATTATAGATTTATTTTAATGATTATTTTAAGGGTTTAGGATACATTCTTAATGTTTTTTTTCCTGCATTGTAATGAATGCACAATGCCATCATGTGTTTAGGGTGACCTTTATCTATCCATCCATCCATGCATCCAGCCATTAGGCTTCCATCCCCCCGTGCTCACCTGTTGCGGGTGAGTAGCATGCTCCATGACATCAAGGACTACATGTTTTCCCACTGGGGCAAGGTGTGATGTGACAATGTTCAAGAATTTTATGACATGATTCGTGAGTCATTCACAATTACAGCTCCTTCGGGTAGGGAATTATCACCATTCACCGGCCTGTTAAATAATTTAGCCAACAATATACAAAATGTATTCTCATGCCAGGGGGAATACAATGACTAGAATATAATATAATGGAAGTAGCATAATATATGCACATGGTATGCATACCAGTGTATGAACCAAAACAATGATGATGCAATTAGGCGGAAAATATTATTTGAAGTGTTTATACGGTCTATCATATTGTCGCATCACCCGGCCTCACTTGTACATAACAAAGCCTCATTCATAGTTCTGTATGGGCAGCTTTTATGCTGATATCTGAATTGACTTTAAATGCATGTTTCTCTGTAAGTATGTGTATCTGTAAATATGGAATATGATATAGTGTTGCCAAAAGTGTTGCTATCTCTGTCTACTCCCTGCTGTTTTGGTCAGCAGTAATATGCTGTGATTGGTTAAATGGACAACATTGATCCTTAAGTATGCTAAAAGGTTTGGGCCAAAGTGCTGAAGCTGCCTCGAGGCACTTCACAAAATTGATTTTGTTTTTAGATTTTGATTTAAGAAATATAGCTGTTTACCTAACTGCCTTTCGACCTTGATCGCCCAGTTGTGGACAGTAATTGGGATTGGTTACAGAACTCCTTTAACGGAGGACTGGATAGAAGAGAGAAGAAAGAAGAAAGAGGAGATTAAGATTCTCAATTAATCTCAATCCCGGCCTAGTTGAAAAAATACACTACCGGTTTTGATTAGTTGTTGATGTTAATTCGTTTTGATTGATTAATAGAACTCCTTTAACAGAGGACTGGAGGAAAGAGGAGATTGAGATTTTGGAACCAGTACCTATACATTGACTTTTAGCAAGGGAAAAGAGATTGGGAGAGGTGAACCGGGGTGATATTCTGAAGCCATGGCCATAATGGAATTGGAATTTGGGGAGTAAGGAAAAAATACTTCAACACTTGCCTTTATGAATTAATTTTCACCCCAACTCTCATTTTGCTCGGGCTGTTCATCCATTTGGCAGTACTATGCAATACACTGAAATGCACTTCTGGCTATGGACACAGCGGAGTGGATCTTTGTGGGAGTGTAAATACACATGGGTGCGCATGCAGGCTGTGCCTCTTACTCCAAAGCCTTCTCACAGGGCTGTGAATCAGGCTTGTTGGGTTTTAATTCGGTTATTTGAGCTGTACGGGATACATGTTGATTCAGGGAATACAAAGAAACCACACTGTTCAGTGCCCTGCTCCACAATCTCGCCAACTCCATTTGGCAAGCCAGAACACGTGGCCAATGATTAAAGTGCTGTTAGTTTCCATGATTATTTCCTGCGCCGGTGCGTAGCCGCGAAGCAGGTTATGTTTTTAGCCGCGTTGGTTTGTCCCCTCAATAACTGAAAAAGTTGACCACGGATCTGGATGCAGAGTTGTTGGAAATGACAAAAGAAATAAGTGATGCAATTTTGGTGCATTTCTGTAGCCTATAAGAAACATAATCATACTTAATCGCCAATTTACCGATAGATCATTTCTGTAGCCTATAAGAAACATAATCATACTTAATCACCAACTTACCGATAGATCATTTCTGTAGCCTATAAGAAACATAATCATACTTAATCACCAACTTACCGCTAGATTGATGTGCGGTCACGTGTGAACAGACTTCCTGGTTCATAATTACTTCCCACAAACTATGGCTTGTGTTTTCACGGCATGTTATTCAGGTTGGTGCAAATACGATTACGATTTAACAATTTCACTTTTTCCAAAATCCTCTGAACAAAATAATCCGATTTCGATTTCAAAATGAATTCTTTGCACAGCCCTACACACCACGCACACTGTTCAAATGAATATGAACTTGCAGCACTGCACGAGATGACAGATCAGGAGAGAAGGGAAGCCATGTGTACATACACACAGACGCAGACACACACACACACACACAGACACATACACACACACACACACATACAAACACACACACACAGGCACACACACACACAGACACGCACATGTCTCTGCCCAAGCAAGATTGAGTGTCTGCCATATACATTAGATGGTAAAATGAATTGCGTTGCCTCCTGCGCTCTGCCGGTCGCCGTGGAGGTCACTCAGCACATCCTGGGACTTGATCCCTGGGAACTTGTACGATGCATGGAATAAGGAATAAGGTCAAAACATGTACAAGGATGTTTACTGTATGTGTGCATAAGGCAACGCATCTGTTGTGCATGTAATGTATGTGACCTATGGAATTATTACAAAGTTTAATTTATAATTCAATGGGCAGTAGCACAATCTGCTGTAATTTAAACAAGGACAATTATGCATACAAATATGTGACTTTTTTTCAAAATAGGAAGTGATGAGGGGGTTTGGGGGTGGGGGCACTTTGGCCGACGGTTAGAGAGCACGTCCCCCCAGACCGTAGGTCGAGCAGTGCCGCAGGTTCAAATCCCCTATCCGGGCTTTCTGCAATGTCTCCCACCCGACTCTTCATCACAGTTTCCGATTTAATCCTGTCACTATCTCTCTAAAATATATATTTATTTTAAATAAATAAATATATATACATCCCTTCGAATATTTAGTGTCCCTGCTTTATTATACCTAGTCATTATAGTTTGATTTAACTTACGTATTCTATCATATTGTAGCATACCCCACTTATAATAATAATATTAATACTATTATGGTAAATTAATTATTTATAACTAAAATTACCACTTCCTGCCATTCTACTATTATTATTATAATGGCTCACTGTGTCGTGAAAGAGGACATCAACCATGTGCGTGATGAGCTCCAACAGAAGGACAAGCTGCTTCAGAAGTTTTTGTCGGTTGCGTCGGCCCAGGCCAAACATATCGACAGCCTCCGCACCACACTCCAGACATGTACCCCCCCTGTCCGCCGACAGCTGGTCGTCTCTCCACCATCCCGAGTCTCCCAGATGGTCTCCGACAGTGCAACTACCCTTCCACTGCCCCAGTCCTTCAACAACTCCCCTCCTCCTAAGGCACCTACACTGTCTCACTCTGAACAGGTCTGGTGCAGAACTGGTGCTAGGCCCAGGACCCGCCCTTCATCCATGCCGGAGCAGGGAGCACAGGAGGAACCGTGGATCCCGGTGACCAGGGGTGCTGTGGCTCGCTCACCACCAGTCTCCCCACTGCACCTACCCCTGATGAACAGGTTTGACGTACTGAGCTTGGCCGAGTTCCCTCCCCTTGACACTCGACCTGGCTCCCAACAACCCACACAATGACCACCTACTCAACCCTGTTACCCATCAATACAGGCACATGCTGATCCCAGGCAACCAGAGGTATCCAGCCCTGATGTGCTGCTTGTTGGGACCTCCATGGTCCGGCATGTCGCAATCCAGGCTGGCCGCACTTTTTGTCATCCTGGAGCCCGCGTAACAGAGGTTACTTCCTCCGCTCTCCAACAATGTATGCAAACTTCTGCCTCCACTGTGGTCATTCAGGCAGGCACAAACAACATTAAATGATCGCCTGTCAGAAGTGCTCAAAAAGGACTTCGCCAACTCGATCGACCGCCTCCGGGACACGGGGAAGCGGCTTGTCATCTCAGGCCCGATCCCAGAACCACGGTTTGGCGACGTTCCCTTCAGTCGCCTCTACCAACTGCACCTGTGGCTGAAGGGATGCTGCCTGACCAAACGTATCCCTTTTGTTGATAACTTCACCACCTTCTTGAACAGGCCACAGCTCTTTAAACGAGACCGCCTCCACCCCAACGACCAACGGTCCAGGCTCCTGTCTCTCAACATCGATCTGACCATCCACTCCAGTGCCAAAGACTGACTACTAGGAACAAAGCCCGCCCACCAGGTATCATACATACATACACCCTCAAACACCATTATTAACACACACACAGAAGGGCAGATCACCCATCAGATCAGCACCATTGTCTCGCGGATACGGATGCAACCAAGGACTCTTCTTCCTCGGCCAAGGTGTCTTTCCGCCATCCCTGTGCACTGCCATGTCCAGACGCCGGACACTGGAATCAAGTGAATTTTAATAGCTGGTGATTTTAATTTGCACCTCGATTCCTCCTCGGACTCTACATCCTACACTGTATGGACTTTAAACAGCATGTGTATGGACTTTAAACAGCATGTGATGCAGCCTACCCATACTGGTGGCCACACCTTGGATCTGGTAATTACGTATGGCCTGCTTATGGACGTACCCTGCGTTGTGGATCTGGCTGTGTCTGACCACTCATGTATATTCTTTACTATTGCCAGCTTCAATAAACGAGAGCCCCCACTCAGAACAGTAAAAAAACGCTACCTAAACTCTGACGCGGCTGCAAAGTTTATCAACGTAATCGGGAACACCCCGACAACTTTAACACCAAACTAAAAACGACACTAGACATGGTCGCCCCGCTCCACAACAAGACAAACAAAACAAAACGGGCTCCCCCATGGAGAAATGAAGAAACCAAAATATTTAAGCGACTGTGTAGATGCGCGGAGAGGAGATGGAGGAAGACTAAGTTAACAGTTCATTATGAACACCTCCGTGAACAACTCAAAATTTATAATAACACTATCAAACAACAAAGAACATTACACTTTCAAAAGCTCATTGAAGATCACAGGAATTATCCTAAATTTCTCTTTGCTACAATAAACCGACTAACTAATGCACAATCTAATAAACCCATAAAGCGAGTGACACTCTGTGTCAGGACTTTGCAGACCATTTTCGATGCAAAATCGAAGACATCCGATCCAAACTGGTAATCCAGCAAACTCCGCCGGCGGATATGTCTGAGCCCTCAATGATGCCAGTCGAAACACTGGAGAGTTTCACTTTGATTGACCCGAGGACACTTAGCCGAGGCTTCTCCCAATTAAAGCCCTCACTAGACCCAATTCCCACTCCCTTCTTTAAACAATTCTATGATTTCTTTGAGGATCAACTACCGTATTTTTCGGAGTATAAGACGCTACTTTTTTCCATCACTTTGAACTATGCGGCTTATGAGGCGGTGCGGCTACTCTGTTTTTTTTTTTCCACCGGCGCGTTAGTATAAAATTTTAAAAAACGCCGCTGGAAGTCACAAGCCAGACCTATCCAAGGGGGCCGCCAAAGGCTACGTGCCCGCCTCCAGGTCAGAGCTATGCGGTAGGCGTGTCCTGGGAAACTTTGCACCAGAAGCGGAAGTTAGACGGCACGGCGCATGGAGTGTGGGACACGGATTTCATATGACACCGCATTTAAGTTGAACGCCATCAATCTCGCAGTGAAGCGCAAAGAAGTAATAGACCCGCTTCACGTAGCATGGACATCGACATCACCCGGGGTGAGCATTATGCGAGCAGAGAGCCGGGGTGAATATTAGCGCAACAGAACAACACTGAACTCGCCGCACAACTAGTATGTTTTTATGTAGCATTTTAATTATTTTATTGTTTCTATGATTGTGTTAGTGTTCCGCTGTTTGCCTGTGTTGGCTGCATGAAGGGTGTCACTTTCGTTGTTGTGGTGACTGTGACAATGACGATAAATATTCTATCTAATAAATCTATCTATCGATCTATCTATCGATCGATCTAGCTATATCGTTTTTGATTGCTTTACTCCTCGTACTCAAGGAGTAAAGCGATCAATAACCGATCTGTTTGGCGTTGTTATGACAAGCGGCGTTGTTTTCGGTCTCCGTTTGGAGACTGATCAGTTCAGTTCAGTTCTAATAATTTAAACAGAATATTAATATTAGTAAATGGTCGTGGCTTTTAGGCCGATGCGGCTTATATAACTTTTTTCCATGTTTTCTTAAAAATGACGGGGGTGCGGCTTTTAGAGAGGTGCACTCATTGGTCCGGAAAATACGGTCCTCTACATGGTAAACTGTTTTCTTCAAACGGGTGTCTTCCCCACCTCCTTTAAAACAGCAGTGGTGAAACCCATTCTGAAGAAGCCCAAATTAGATGCCAGCATACTCAATAATTACCGACCAGTATCCAACCTACCCTTTCTAAGTAAGCTCCTAGAAAAACTTGTCCTCAACCAAGTGAATAGCTTTCTAAATAAAAACAATACACTTGAGAGGCATCAATCTGGTTTTAGATCGAACCACAGTACTGACAGACATTAGGGGGAATTTTGATAATCGCAAATCCA
>OMKY01167974.1:0-11722 GCA_900302395.1 Bregmaceros cantori
AAAATGAAACAACGTTATAAAAGTAAAATATAAAAACATAGTTCCAAAGTTTGACTAACAAACAATACTTCTAGCACTAGCTAGATGCAGAAACACATTCATATAAAATTGGATTAGAAAGACATCCAACATATAAATAATGGAGAAACACTTCCCTACATACAATCCATTAAGCAAAGTGAATCAAAATGATCTTTAACTAAGTTACTAGGAAACAAGGTAGAGAGCCAATGGAAATGGTCCTTACCTTCCCAAGAACAGGGGAAGACTGAGTCTCAAAATGGTGGCCTGGCCACTCCCACCTACGGTGTCTGGCAGACATAATGCCTCAGGCAAACTCCCTGCTGCCCCCTGTTGGTGGACTTAAGTCACTACCTTACATATATATATATATATATATATATATATATATATATATATATAACTATATATAGTTGAACACACTCACACAAACACACAAAGCATGCACACAAGCTCGCAAACAGCAGCCCGCAGCGAACAGTTATGGAAATGGTGACTTGTAGTCACATCTCCATTGTTCTGATTGGCTACAAGGTGTGACACCATCGGCTGTCCCCTCCCATCGGCTATAAATCAGTGATACTTCCGGATGGGGTTGTTCGGGCATGTTTTCCTGCTTAGCTCATAGCTTAGCTTAGCTAGCCGATACCCGGCTAATGTCCAGTATAGCTAAATAAATGAACCCTCTAGACATATTCCTGTGTCAAGACTGGTCATTTCCTCTACGTGGACAACTTATCTGAGCTGCCATTACAATCCTTTGAGTCGTCTCATTGTTCTTTCCGATCGCGTTGGACGGGCGCTGAGCAGCAGGACACCAGGAGAGATCAGCTCCCCTCGCCAAACGCGAGCACGGATATGTGGCAGTCCACACCGATGACTCGTGGCGGCCAGCAAGCAAAGCGTCGATCCAAGCGATCCCACTTCTGACACTATTGTAATGGCAGCTCAGATAAAGTGTCCACGTAGAGGAAATGACCAGGCTTGACACGGGAATATGTCTAGAGGGTTCATTTATTTAGCTTTACTGGACATTAGCCGGGTATCGGCTAGCTAAGCCAAGCTATGAGTTAAGCAGGAAAACATGGCCAAACAACCACATCAGGAAGTATCACTGATTTATAGCCGATGGGAGGGGACAGCCGATGATGTCACACCTTGTAGCCAATCAGAACAATGGAGAGGTGACTCTACAAGTCACATTTCCCTAACAGAACGGCAAACATTCTGCACAGAATCCGGTCCGCGGCAAGTAGCCCAGCGCGGAGCAGTGCTGAGTCGGTGTTGCGAATGATTATTATGTTATATTACTTGCTACAGAAATCTGTGCTCAACCTTTTCAGTTATCAAGGGGACAAACCGCTCCGTCCCGGCGCAGATAATAATGTAAGCCCAGGTTGAGTACGGCATGTCTCCGATTGCGGTGATGCAGCCACGGGAAAATGTCGGGGGCGTGGCTTGAGTTGTGTGTGTCATGTGTGTGCGCACGAGAGTGCCCCTCAGTTCAGTTGGAGTGGTACCTGCTATTAAACGGACGCTGCTGTGTTCAACCAGGCCCTGGCCTGACGCTGCAATAATAATAATAATAATAACAATAATAATGATAACAATTTAAAAAAATAATAATTATTATAATTATAACCTCTCTATTCTATCGTGCAGCTGAAGAGCTCCAAAAGGGAATTGAATTCATCTTTATTGCTCGGTGAACACAGCACACAGATCATTACAGTAAAAATACTTTACTACAAATGTTTAATACGTTTGAATAAAGATTCTCTATGTGGAAATACATTAATACACAGGACTGGTGATTGAACTCACCGTCTATTCCAATAATTCACTGTTATTGGTCAGAGGTGATAAAGATGATGATAATATTCTCACTATTGGTACTAATAGTTACTGCTTAGAGAACAGTTCATGAAGTAAAACTATTTTCTGTCAGTGGATATACAGGGACAGTGTATAGGGACCTTGTATGTACAGGACCGTATATTTGTGTACAGAGACAATCAGTGTTGTACAGGAACATTCTATGTAGAGAGGCAGCCTGTACACGGACACTCTATTTGTACAGAGACAGTCTATTGAGAGTTTGTGGATTCTTTTCATGTGCAAACATACAAAATGGCTCTGCCAATAAAAGTCTGTCCGGCTCCACCTAGTGGTGATTAATTCAGGATCAAAGGTGGAGCCGGTCGACTGTACGATCGCCATCATCATATATTTTTTTTTTGTTTTCTTTGCATTTGTATCACTATTTTGCTATCTTTTAAATGTATTCTTTAAGATTATTCGTGTCATCTTTTTCTTGTGCAAAGAATTGCTTATGTTCTTTTATATACATATTCGAAAACACAATTGCCATGTACTTGTGTCACTTGTGCCTGTGTGTAATTCCTATTGCTGAAGTTTCTTGATCCTCTCTTTAAATGACTGCCTTCAGTCACACAATTTTTTCCTACCTATCATTAGTGCCCTCTGTCAACACACAGGCTCTGTGGACTGGCACTCACGTCAATTGATAGTGATGTCCGCAGGTCGTTGGAACTGGAAGGGATTGTTTCTGGCCAAGGTCAAGCAGACATTTTACAAATTGGGTGCTCGGCTGTGTACAGATCTTTGAATGACCTTATTAAAGATGATTGCAATGACTACAACATGTGCCATCAGTGCCAATCACTATCTTTTCTCTTGTTGTGCGCAAAATGCACAAAATTGCATGGAGAAAATACAACATTTTCTCTGCGTTCAAAAAAGTGTCCTAAGGCCCCCGAAAAACCCTTTTGCCTAAGGCCCACAAAATTCTAGAAACGGGCCTGCAAACCCGCCACAGTTACAAGTCTTTATTGAAGTCACTAACGGTAGGAACTGCACCTGTTCACCATATAAGGACACGCGGAGTAGAGTTTTACCCTAGAAGGACATCCAGGTGTGTTTTGTGGTCGATTCTTTCTCGGACCCGTGAAATCAACAAGTGCGTTACGTACGGATTTGCCAGATTCACTACAACGGACTTGAATATCTATAATGTATGCAAGTCTAGTTTTATACAAATTTAAAATAACTTCTTCTTCTCTTTGCCTTAAACTGCAGCTGTTCAAGTCATACTATGAAATTAATCCAAAAGTAACCATCTCCAACAAGACGAAAAAGGCTGGTGCCTATTTCCACTTTAGTATTGCTAACGGGTTCTGCCTGTCACCGTTTGCACAGTGTAGAAAACATGTGGTTGGTTCAAAAATGAAACGTAGTTAGTACTGTAGCTACTATTTAAAAAAAAAAAAAAAAAGACGTGGGCACAGAAATGCCCATCGATGTGAGTCCGGCGGAGCCGCACGTAACGCACTGGTCGATTTCACGGGTGTTGTGGTTCCTTGCAGCGGCCGTCAGAGGATACCGAGTCTGGAGTCACGGGTACAGCGGAGCACGCAGGGAAAACCTCAGGTAATTCCTCTTTTAGAAAGTAAACAGCGTTACAGCAGTCAGATGAAAAATACTAACCGTTGAGACAACTGCAACATACAACTACAATTAAAAAAAAGGTAATCCAGACAGTTACACGTTGCATGCGACGTTTTTATTAATTCCTTGAAAAAAAAGAATAAATAAAAACGGCATTTCGTGTCTAGTGTTGTAGCACAAGAAGTATTTGGTTATATATTTATTGTAAGCATATTTGCATTGTATTATTACTACATGATTATAGTCATAATTAATTACTTATTATAATTATTTGTACGATTAAGTGGTGACAAACCTTTCCTGACTATTCATGTTTACACTAGACTTTTAACCAGCTGAAAAAGCTGAACACTCCATTAAATAACAATCAACAATTAAGAGCAAACAAAAAAGGAAATAACTTTTGACTTGTCGCATCTTTTCAAGTTATTTTTCCAAGTTGGGGAAATTGCAAAGAGAGCAAAAATAACCTCAAAACACAACACAGCTTGACAATAGTAGCTTAAAAATTAAAGTAACTTAATGTTATTTAATCACTGAGGCCCTGAAATAGCATGTTAGTCATCTGAGGCAAATGTAACTAATGTAGATGATTTAAAACATATACATACATATAATGGACAGCGGTTAAGGTTTCTTTGTAATGTCATTATTTGTAGTCAATTACGATGTTCATATCATCATTCTTTGGGTTGTCTGCCTCTGCTTCTTCTAGGGTTTTAGTGATTAGACGTCAGTCTGTGAAGTTATTTTATTGATATGTTATCTAGTGAGTCTGTGATTTGTCATCAATGTGGTTTTGGAATGTTTCAATTGTGTTACTCAGTTTTGTTGTCCACTGTACACATTCAAGTTCTTGGCCTTGAATACCTTCAGTCCGTTTTGACCGTTGTTACTCAGTACATCCACTAGCGGACAGTGTGGCACCTGAAAGATTTACTACTCTTCTACATTGATTTTAACGAAGGGGGAAAACCACCGCCTCTATAGAAGTTTACATGCAAAAAATAGGACACTAAGATTTTGTCCCAGCCTCTGATATGCACTTTCGGTGTCTGTGTAGCTGTGTAGAAGACAACAAATAAAATCAACTTTGAGGATGGATGAAAACTGTCCGTGTGTGTAGTTCGCACGCATGAAGTGTTGCGCTAACCTGGCGAGCCAGAACCAATGCATCACTAGACGTTTGTATTGGGTCTAGTAAAATCAGGGTCGGAAAACGTAACAAAAAATACACCCATGTCTCGCGTAGCCCGCACAAACTCTGCCCACATCTTACATAGCCCGTACAAACTCCCTCCATGTGCGCGCTGACTGGCCGATTGAATCCGTACGGACGACGTCTTGCCTGATTTTCCCAGACCCAGTGCGATGCATGGATGATGCTTTGGTTCTGGCTCGTCAGGCTAGCGGTTTACCTAAATTTTGACACGTTGTTTGTGGTTTCCAGATCTTCATCATGAAGCTGCTGCTGCTACTGCTGATGGTGGTAGTTCTGGTCACGGGAGAAGGTGAGAAGTGGTTACAAACTGAAAACAACATCCAACGGCATCGTAACTGGTTACGCCCATCTTAACTTAGTCAGGGACCCCAACTCTCAAAAGCCCTTTAATATGGGTTCAATCTGACATGGCCTGCTATACAATTAGAGGGTCTGCTCGGTCGGAAATATTGCAGAAAAAATTGTGCCCATTTTAGTGTATGCATCCTTCATTTTTCGATGAGAATGCTGAAAAATGAAAAAAATCTCTGCAACCCTCAGTGACTTGGTTAAGCTGTCAATACATGTTTTCCAGGTGCAAAGGACATATGTGTTGATAACATCCAGTGAAAAAAAACATTCTCAAACGCCAAACCACATTTCTATGTAGTATTTGGCCTAATTTTATGCAAAAAAGGCAGGCGTTTTGACTTTGTTTCATTATTACTTCATTTGCTTCATCAACTTTTTCTGCAAGTTATCACATCAGAGAACTTGGCATTCTTTAAAGAAAATAGTATACTCCGACCCTCTGAGGCAAAGCCCAATGAGGAAGCTGGCTTCAAGTACTGGACCTACCGCAATGTCCTCCTTTTATATACAGTCTATGAAAGAAAGCCATCAAATTATTAGCGAATACATTAATTGTAATGTATTTGTGTCAGAGTAACTCATTCAATTGTTGTTCATTTGTGTGCTAAATTCAACCAAAGCTGACTACATTTCAAGTTGACAACAATAATTTCTGTGTCACTGGGAATATTTCAGGATTTTTTTTCTATGGAAAATATCTAACAGATTAATTGGCTAATCGTTTCATTAATCAGCAATTAATCGACTTTTGAAATAATAATTATTTGGGGCCCTGAGCTAAGCCTTTTCAAACTAAGGAAAGCCATCACGGTGCAAAAAGTCACCAGAAGAACCCTCCTTTGTAGGAGTTGAAACAGAGCCTACGCTTCCAGCCACTTTAGGAGGACGCTTGAACCACCGGAGCAATCTCTGGCATTTGGTGCTTGGGTTTGAGGATTTGAATCGAAATTGCCTATCTCCGACATGGAGCTCATTCCAAGTATTTGTGATGGTCATAGGCACCACCACAGCAACTATGGTCCCTTACGCTAGGTTTCCACTACAGAGAGGTCCGTATACGGTCCGTACACGGTCAGTGCGTATACGGTCCGTATACGGTCCGGTTGGAAGATTGCTGTTTCCATTGTCAACAAAACTCCTGCGTGCGGCGAAATTGGTATTCGCCCGTGAACATACATAACGCGATAACACACAATTCATGCAGCCCGCCCCCATACAGTTGTCAACAATAGCACGTGCAAGCCACGAAGCAGCGGAGGAGGTGAGTGTGTGTTTGTGTGTGTGTCTGTCTGCATGTGTGTTTGCTTGTTGCTGTTCTTTTGTGTGTGTCTGTGTATGTGTGTATGTGTGTGTGTGCGTGCGTGAGCGTGCGCCGGATCTTAGAAAAGAAAAGAGATGGGAACAGTGGTTCAATGGGGAGACAGCCATGTGCATGAAAGGCGAAGTAATATATATATTCCAAAGTTTTTACCGAAGCGGCCTCGTGCACGCGGCTTTGGTGTGCGCGCGTGTGCGTGTGTGTGTGTGCATGTGTGTGTCACGCACACACACACACGCGAAGGGGAGCGGAACGCTCCAGGCGCACACACAACAGTGCTGTACACACGCAGATGCACACACAACCGTCCCGTACGCTCGCAGACCCACACACACACACACACGAGTGCAGTACACACACACACAACAGGCCCATACGCACACAGACACACACACAAAACAGTGCATTACGCACGCAGACACAGTGCATAATGCACCGTTTTGTGTGTGTGTCTGCGTAAGTACGGGCCTGTTGTGTGTGTGTGTACTTCACTCTCGGTTAAAACTTTGGAATATATATCTATAACTTCGCTTTTCATGCACAGCGCACAGTCCGCTGATTGATCAGCACTGCTGTCAATCACTGAGCACACGGCCTCGCACCCAGTATGTACCGTATACGTGCGGTGAAAAATCTAAATAAATGATTTTCTGTACGGTCCGTATATGGTCCGTCTACGGCACGTATTTCAGCACAATGATGCATGCTACAACGGTGACAACACATTTGTTTGCTGACGTATATGGACCGTATACGTACCGTACAGAAACATCTCTGTAGTGGAAACCTAGCGTTACTCCCAAAGTCACCAACAAACCCAGTTGCGGTTGAACAGTGTCTGTTCAGTGTTGCATACGTCAAGAAAACTTGATCAGGAGTAAGTACACCATCATCACACGTGATCAAGCAATCTATCAAGTGGTTCTGAGTATGCAAAAGAAGAAAAGTTCTCCAGGCTTATGTTGCATATAGGAGGCTTCCATTAAGTTCAGAATTCCCTTGGAGCCACTGTACATTTGATGCAGTCCGCTGGAAGACGTCTGTTACCACCAAGACATTTTCGTAGCCGTCGCTTGCCTTGTCCACCAGCGTGAAGTCGATGGCAATGACCTCCAGGGGTCGGGAGGCCATGAGGTGGCCGGCGTAGGTGCGTGCCATGAAGGGGCCGGCCCTGGCAAGGAGGCAGCGATCGCAGCGTTGGGTCCACGCCTCCACGTCCTGGCGCATCTTGGGCCAGTAGCACCTCTGGCCGAGCAGCTCGGTGGTGCGCTCCCCTCGTTGGTGGCATGGTCGTCGTGGAGGCCGGTGAGGACCTCTTCTTGCAGCGCCCGGGGTAGCAGCAGTTGCCGGGTCGGTGTGCGGTAGGGGGGTAGTCATACGTCCCTATTGAGGATGCCGTCCTGCTCCTGGATGCGGCGCCACTGTCGCAGAAGCTCCAAGGTCGCAACGTCCTCACGGTCACGTTCCTCGCGAGAGGGCCGACGGCCTCGCTGCCTGTACCACCGGCAGGCCCAGATGGTGGGGTTGGCGGCCTGCAGCTGGTGGAGGTCTACTGGTGGTCAAGGTTGGAGGGCGAGGACCTTGGCCGTCTAATTTCCTGTTTCCAAAACCAATCATGGGCTGTGTCCGAAATTGCTCCCTATGCACTACTCCCAACTCATGTTGCAGTCGCAGAATGAAATGCTTTAGGTGTGTATTCATGGGTCAAATATTGTCAAGTGCAGAAAGTTTCATGGTTGCAACAGCTTCCTGTTCGGAAGCTGAAGGTGCAAAATCTGGCACTTGGCAACCCGATTGTATTGAAACTCATAATAATTTGGAGTCCATAACCACGATTAAATTATAGAACCAGAAAGACACAACAAATGTATAATTAATATTAAATAATTGAATTAATATAGAATAAATAACTTAAACATTTAAGTAGTATAATAATAATAATAATATAATATAATATAATACGTATTAAACATACTAACATACACATATTCTCTTGTGCCCAAATTATTTGTATTTCAAACACAATGCAACGTGGAACAACTTTGTGTGTAGGTTGTCACACAACAACACACTGGTGATAATTTTCTCTTCTTCTGCTCCTCAGATCTCAGTGGGAAAATATTTGTTTTTCCAAGAAGGAGGATAGAGGACTACGTGGCGCTGTCTGGACCTGACAGGAAGCTGAACGCTACGACTGTCTGTCTCAGGTACTGCTCAACTCTTTGCGAGGCAGAAGAAGCATTTTGGTTTCAATTTCGATTCACTGTGGACTAACAGAGGAAATCATTCATGGTGGCACAGTGGCGCAGTGGTTAGCTTTGCTGCCTCACAGCCAGGAAATCCTAGGTTCAAATCCCAACACGGACAGGTCCTTTCTCTGTGGAGTTTACATGTTCTCCCCGTGTTTGCATGGGTTTCTTCCGGGCACTGGTTTCCCTCACCACCAAAAACATGTTCTAGTTAACCTGCTCCAATCAGTGCTCCTGGCCAAGGCACTGGCTCACAATCTGGAGTTGGCCCCCGGGTGCTGCACACATAGCTGCCCACCTCTCCTCAGGGATGGGTTAAATGCGGAGGAAGAATTTCACTGTATGTGTGACAAAATAAAGAATATTAATCTTCGCATGAGTATTGACGGCATCCCTTTCTGAATAGTCAACTGCCCGCTGAACTGGTCGTTAATGCAATTGAGACCCAAATGTTTAAACGAAAACCTTACAAATCAACTTCTCCATCAAGGTCATGGACGGACCAGACTACGGACCACTATCTGTTCACCATGACGAACCAGAGACAGAACTACGGATCGTGGAAGATCGGAAAGATTACAAAGCGTATGTCGGAGGTTAAGACCATGGAAATGACGGCCAACAGCGACAAAGCATCCTGGAGCCAAGATGAGTACAAGCTGAACACGTGGCAGTCCATCTGCGCCTGCTGGGATGGAGTCAGTGGACAAGCTCACATCTGGCTGGATGACAAACCTTACAGACAACAGTTCCTCACTTTCGGCAGCGTACAAGTCGGACCCGGGATCACTCTCGGACAGGTGAATACTCCTGTGCCTACCATGTCCAATGGCGGGCAACCTATGTTCCGAAATCCCTATGTTCCGAAATCAGGAAAAGGGAAGAGGTTAGTGTTAGGGAAGGGGTCAGGATTAGGGGTTAACCCCCAAGACCCATAAGTGCTGGCTGAAAAAATGGATTTCAAAAAATAGGGATTCGGAACATAGGGGTGTAACCTGTCCAATCACGTTGTGTTCATGACCAATACGGCCTTCCACTTCCAATTACTGTGTGTTCAAACTCACCTGATAAGCGGTAAAAGGTATTTTTTTCAGTGTCCACTGCAGCCTCACGGCAATAATAGCTAAAATAATAACTTACCTCCACCTTGAAATGGTTTTTGAAGCACCGCAAGCGCCCCAAGAGCTATCTCTACTGGGCAGGTGCATCCCCGTGGGCAGACCCAACTTGGCTGCGGCTGGCAATGATTCCTATCTGCCATTGAAGCAGCTAGAGCTGCGACTGATAAATCGATTAATCAATGATATTTGATTATTGAAATAATCGCCAACTAATTTGATAATCGATTAATCGGCAGCGATTAATCATTTCCTTATTGGGCCAATTTTTGCTCATACGTGTTGAATATATGTTGTTCCCAAAGCCCGTCGCCATTCCCTGGTCCTGCCCAGTCTCTTGGATACTGAATACTCTTAAACCCCACAGCAACCCAAAAAATATAATAAAGATAACACGTTTGCTTGGTGAAAAACGTATATTTTATAAGCTAGCACGGAAAAGTAGGCTCTTCCATGATAATACTAAAAATGGAAATGTTTGCAATAAATGGAGATGGCGAAACAGCAAAAAGTTTGCAATATTAATATTGCAAACTATAATAATAAACATTTCATAATCATAATCTTTAATAATCATTACAATTTATAAAGGAGAAATGAACCAATTAATCATCAGTAAAAATAGCTGATGATGAATTGATCGAAATAATCGTTAGTTGCAACCCTAGAAGCAACACAGCGAATCTCTGGCAAATGCTGGGAGTGTTAGCAAATTTCTTCTCCCTTGGCCATACAACATACTAGCAGATAGCTTTATAACAGTTGGCTATATGTCTCGCTGGGATGCAAGTTGTTCACGCGTGTATAGTCCTTAAAAAAAGCCAACACTGTTACGGTGGCGCTTCGGCGCCACACTCCACTTGCTGTTGCCTGAGACTTGCGGCTAGAGGGCGCTAGGTCCTTAAGGCGCTGGGCGCTGTCTCGGGCGGAAGCCACGTAGAAGAGTAGTGCTAATGCTAACGACTAGCAGCTGTGGCTCCACTATTTAGCCAGCAGTCGTCGTCCGATCGATCTGCTGGCATTATCATGGATACAGAGAGGCTGAGTATCACTTGACTTCCATTCTAGTTTAATACTCCGCCTCCACTCATGTGGTTATGGGTCTCGGCCGGCAGGCGGGAATGTATGTGGTTTACGATCTTCTACTCGCCTGTTTGTGAGTAGCTACTCTTAACAGGCGACCCATTACTTGTGACTCAAAGCTTCCATAGTCCCTTCGGGCCAGTTCCAATGATTATACCACCGGGCGAGTCGTGGTCAGCTTGTACCACGGATATACTCGTACGATACCATCTGGTGTACATGAGGTTAACTGACTCCCATGGAGTCGCATTTATGGTTAGTCTGTTAGAGCTAAATCTCTCGTGAGTCCAATTCCTACTCACGTTATTTCAGCCAGTATCTCTGGCGTATTATTGTCTCTCTGGGCGTATGCCCAGTTGGCATTGTATCCAGTAACACCAAGCACGCACTGTTCACATGCATCCACACACCCAACCCCTATCTTGGATGTTTAATGTTAGTTGTAAAACAACTACCATCGAAATTCATAACAAATAGAATCTCTTTAATGCCAGGTTTCTGAATGTCCTTAAAGACCAATTAAAATCAATCAATAAATAATTACCTGCAAAATCTGGCAAATTGGTCTCCACATTAAAAAAAACACAAAAAAAAAGATTTGCATTTATATAGCGCTTTTCTACCACATGGTACTCAAAGCGCTTTAAAGTGACCTCTCAATCACGCGCCAATGGTGGCTGCTGCCATACAGGGCGCTCGCCACGACCCATTGCGAGCAACTTTGGGTTCAGTGGCGTGGAGACTGTCGTAGGCGGGATTCGAACCACCAGCCTTTTGGTTTTCAACCCTCCAGTCATTGGAACGGCCGCTCTACCAACAGAGCTACAGCCACCCCATGTCAGAGACACATGGTATTTTATCATTTCATGGTTTCCAAAAACATCTATAAGAT
>OMKY01167976.1:0-13280 GCA_900302395.1 Bregmaceros cantori
TTTTTGTAATGATACGGCGACCACCGAGATCTACACTCTTTCCCTACACGACGCTCTTCCGATCTCTCGGCTGTAGAGCGCTACCAGCGGGCCTCTGTAGCGAGTCGCTTTGGGTTCGCCGCAAAAAATATTACATAGCATTAAACAGCTGACAGGAACGAAATTAACCGTTCCGGGAACAATATTTTTTGTTCTAACCGGTTCGGGAACGTCAGTTTATTGGTGGAACTCGTAACCAGAATCGTTATAATTCTGTTTCTGTTCAGAACGAAACGTTCAAAGCCCTGCTTAAAAGTATTTTTGTGTACTTGTGACTTTTTATTTTCACGTTGGGTACAAGTCAAGATCGACTTGAGAATGTTTCTTTTGAGTGATATGAAAGTAAAGACATGATATACCAAAGACTCACTGTTCTGATGCTCATATTCAAAATGTGTTTGTGTATGTACGTCACTTGTCTATCTTAAAAACGATAGACAAAGGGATTTGAATATATTATAGGCTATTTGCAGAGGTGGGCAGTAACGCATTACATTTACTCAGTTACAATTTTTGTGTGAACTTTTTTACTTTTGGAGTACATTTTTCATGAGTTACTTTTAGCTACTTTTACTCAAGTAAATTTGAGGTGAAAAAAACTACTTTTTACTGAGATGTCAGTAAAAAGTACTCGGTACATTAACTCTGCCTTTAGCGACACCCGTTGGGAACTGTTGGCACATATGTTGATGTCATATCTCTCTCTCGGGCGCTTTCTCTCGCTCGCTTCTCTCTCTCTTGGTGTCTCTCGCTCTCTCTCTCTCCCACTCGGTCTCTGTCTCTCTCTCGGACGATATTTTTTTTTTTCATTCATTTTTTGAATTCATTTTTTAAACTGAAAGTTACTCAGTACTTTTGCTACTTAAGTAACTTTTTTGTGGAATACTTTTTTACTTTTACTTGAGTAACTATTTGGGTGACTACTTTTTACTTCTACTTGAGTAATATTTTGCTGAGGTAACAATACTTTTACTTGAGTAATTTTTATGGCTACTCTGCCCATATCTGGAAATACTCAACAACAAGAATTCAGCATTCAGGACTGGGAACATGGACCATATGAAGGTGATCCAAAAGCAACTAAAAAGTAAGATAACCAAAGCAACACATACAGTGCGAGCTGTGTCGAGTACTCTTCCACATCTTCAGGATGTCTGTCTCCCAGGATTTGGAAGACATCGTGCCTCACACCAATGCCAAAGAAGGCACAACGTAATAGCCCTGCCCTTACAAATGATGAAAACATTGGAAAGGCTCATCCTAATGCACCTTTGACCAAACTGGACCCAGCCTTACATTGGAGTGCAAGACGCCATCATGTACCTGCTAGACCGCGTCTACACACCCCAGCGAGCATGGTGAGGATCATGTTCTTTGACTTTTCCAGTGCATTCAACACAGTCAGAGGAGAAACTGAGTAAATTGCAGGTGCATCCTCCTATAGTGTTGTGGATTGTGAATTATCTAACAGAGAGACCAGAATAACTTCGACTCCAGCACTGTGTGTCTGACACTGTGGTATGCAACACGGGGGCGCCACATGGAATGGTACCACGGGTATTAACCGTTTTGTTCACACTCTACAATACAGACTTAAACCAGCTTTCTGAATTATGTCCCCTGCATTCTCAGATGACATGGCAGACATAGACATTACGATGACCGGAACAATATAGCACAACCTCAAAAGATAAAACACAACTCTGTACAGCACAATAAAATAGGGAGTAAAGAGAAAAAGATAAAATCACAGGCCAATATCGTACAAAACCACCAATAAAAGATAAAATAAGTAATAATATTTCCGGACAGAGGTCTCCTCCAAACGTTCCCAGTTTGGGAACGTTTGGGTTTGCCAGGTCTGTCCAGAGGTTTCCCCCGCCATCTGAACCAGCTCTCCACCAGGTGGTGATCATTTGACAGTTCCGCCCCTCTCTTCACCCGAGTATGGCCTCAGGTCAGCTGACCAAAATCGATCATTGACCTTTGGCCGAGGGTGCTCTGGTCCCAGGTACACTTCTGAGCCTCCTTATGCTTGAACATGGTGTTTGTTATGGTCAGTCCATGACTAGCAAAGAAGTCCAATAACAAGCCACCCTTCAGATCAAGGAGACCGTTCCTCCCATTCACGCCAGCCCAAGTATCTCTGTCATTGCCCACATGCGCGTTGAAATCCCCCAGTAGGACTATGGTGTCCCGCACAGGTGCCCCATTCAGGACCCCATGTAGGGTCACAAACAACAGTCAGAGTGTTCCCACCCTCCAACCCTACAGCGGAGGGAGGCGACCCTCTTGTCCACCGGGGTGAACTCCAACATACAGGCACCCACCCGGGGGCTGGTGAGTATCCCCACACCCGCCTAGGCCCTCACATCCTGGGCAACTCCAGAGAAGAACAAGGAATACACCCTGTCCAGGACTTTGGTTCCGGAACCCTTGCTGTGTGTGGAGGTAGAGGGAGGGCGCTCCATCTCCCGCACCAGGTCGGGTTCCTTTCCCATCAGAGTAGAGACGTTCCATGTCCCAAAGGTCAGCCTCTGCTGCCCCGGTTTGGTCCCTCCAGACCCCCTGGTATCGCTGCCACCCGTCGGGCAGCGCACCCAGCCCCACTGCGTCCGGGCGCGGGTGGTGGGCCCATGCGGCGAAGATGGCTGTCCCACCATGCTCTTGGTTGTTCATGGGTGCTCTTGACCAAAATTTGTCTGGCCCCTCCCCCGAGACCACCATGGGAGACCCTCCAGGAGCTCTAGGCTCCAGACAACACAGCTCCCCGGTTCATGGGGGCACACAAACCTCTCCACCACGATAAGGTGACGGTCATTGGAGAGGCTCTTGAATAGTTGTTCATAATTACAACCATTTCCAGTCTGTGAGCTGAAACTGCTAAATGAAAATAATTTCCCTTTGGAATCAATAAAGTATTCTGATTCTGATTCTAACACAGAGCGATAGAAAGATACGATATGTTAAAATGTAATAAATATAATTGACGTGGTTTTCCACTTTTCATCATTCATTTATTTTAAAGCAAAGTATATGTACTTCAATTCCCGTGTGTGTATATGTTTTATTATTATATATTGTTATATATTATATTTTCAGTGTTATTCTTTTCATATAAATAAATAAATAAATAAATAAATAAATAAATAATATCCGTACTCGCTACCTGTGTGCGTCTCCTTTAAGACCCCCAACTGGTGCCATGACGTCACCGGTAAAACCTGCGACGGCTTGGTGGCTCTCTCCGCCACTGGCCTGGAAGTGCTGCTCCTCGGCCGGCGGCCAGCTGTCTTTTCTCCGTGTCGTCCTTCACTTTTAACCGCAGTCGTTTTTAAAACATAAAAGGACTTTTAAACAACCCGAATCTTTTCCGCATTTGAACCACGGTTGAGGGGCAGTCATTTTTATAACTCTTTTTTTACCCGAGAAAACGAAGGGTCGTGCCGGTGGGACTGCAGTGGCGGCTCCGCGTCTGACGGACGAAGATGGAGAAGTCAACCGGAGAAGCTAACTAAGCTAACTAAGCTAACGGGGCTGGTCTATCAAAAGAGCACCACTTACCAGAAACGGCTAGCATGCTAACTTAGCATGCTAACCGGTATCCTTCCTCTTAACGCTCAAGAATAGCGTCTCAAGGTAGCATGCTAACCTAGCACGCTAAGCTAGCCGGGGCTAACACCACTTGTTCAGCCGACACCCCCTCTCTCCTCCCCCGCCCAACTTCACTCAACGCCTCCCGGGCCGGCGCTTAGATAGAACAAGCGTCGGGTTCCATTTTGAAAAAGCGGTTGAACTCGACCCGGACCTGGTGGTGGTGGTGGTGGGGGGGCATTCCCGTCCCTCAACCGCGGCTGACGCCAAGAAGACCCGGGGAGTGTCATAAGTTAGCGGCGGAGCTGTCTGTGTGGAGGTGACACCATGCTGTCCAATGCTCAGAACCAGCCACTGTTCCCCGGGCAGGGTGGGCAACAGAACCCGGCCCAGCAGCAACAGTTCTTCCAGTACCACAGCAGCGGCCGGCCAGGTCTGCAGATCAAAAAGAACGCCATCACAGACGACTACAAGGTGACCAGCCAGGTGCTGGGGCTCGGGATCAACGGTAAAGTGCTGGAGCTCTTCCAGAAAAGGACCGGCGACAAGTACGCCCTTAAGGTAACAAACTTAATTTAACTCTTTCCTTACCAAAGGACTTCACCAGACGGAGCATTCCTAGACTGTGCCAAAGACGTTAGAACGAAGGGTTCTTTTTAGAATTTAACTTTTTTCCCCAGTTCCACTATTTGCATCTGCTGGCATGTATTAACCATACCTGTCTGTTTGCAGTTGAATGAATGATAGTCTTTATTTACAGTGACACTGAGTGCAGTTCCCAATGTGGGCATCATTCTAAAAATCCCCCACATAGAAAAATATAAATATATGACGCACTACCAACCAACTAAATCTAAGAACTCGTGTTACATCCGAGGGTTTTTTTTTCTTCATGAGCTTAAAAAGCAGTAAAAATGGCGGACTTCGGTGCAGTTATGGCTTGGGCATAAAATCCGCTCCTGAGTCTATTTGCCCAGGCTTTTAGTGTCCTCGCCCGTCTGATGGCAGCACTCTAAACGGTGAGTGTCCGGGGGTGACATGAGTCCTTGATGGTTTCATTGCCCCTTTCTGCCTTTTATTCAACTGACTGCCAAGTGCCACGTCCCATTTTGGCGTTGCATACTAATGCTTTGGTATCTGTCAAACTCCTTGGAGGACTTGACAAATAAATAGGTGACACAAGGATCTGTGGACTGGGCTCTGCTCTTGGGTAAACCTGTGAACTAAACAAGCACAATACAAGTGCTGGATGCAGGTGTCTTGCCACAGAGAAGCACAACGGTTTTTTTCCCCTTTTGTAAATTTTTAATGCAGCCCCCAAAATGTAAAAGTTCACTGAACGGGCCATTAGTTATTCTCCTTCAAAAATAGCTTTTCCATCTTCGTTGCTAGTTAATTTCAATGTTTTTGCACTTGTGTTAAACTGGTTCCATCTCAAAACTAGAGGCACTCAGAGAGTGCAAACCTCTACCAAGGACATCATGATCCAGATCATCTTTTCAATATTATGACGGATTCAGAATGCTTTTCTTTGTCCCAAAAGGCAATTCACTCGGCGTGTCCATTTAAACACTGAGACGGACACCAAAGTACAGCACATATCACGACATGTCTACAGTTCATACCCCAACATGGTGACTACTGACTAAATGACCCAGACATTTTCAGAAACATGGATTTTGGATGATGGTTATTTCACTAGGGGTTTACCGATTTTTATCTGACTAATCGCTTATGAAATTAATCAACAACTAAAGCAATAATCAATCGCCAAAACTTTAATCATTGTTAGTTTTTTCTGACACAATCACCTATTGATCTACTCAAATGTTTAAAATATAAACATATGAAGGAAACCATCAAAATATTTTAAGCTTTTAAATTGATTGTAATGTGGGTTGTAATTGTGAAAAATGAGTGTTTCACGTCAGCAAACAAATTCACATTTCAAGTTGACAAGATTGATTCCTGTGTCGCTATGAATATTTTGGGGATTTTTTTAAAACTAAAAATGACTTAACGGATCAATCGATTTTATGGGGAACTAATCGACTATTATAATAACCGTTATCTGCAGTACTAGATCACTCTACAAAAAGGCAGAGCAGCATGTTCATTCAGAGCGGGCTCATTGAAAATTGTGCATTGTTGCATTTGTGATCTTTTATTAGATTTACCAGAAATCCACTGAACTCCTGTTGCATTTGTGAGCGTTGCTGCAGACGTTACAGTCGTCTACAGACCAACTAGTTAGTCATTCCATGCAACGAGTAGATAACGGAATCCTTATTCCTTAACACATTTATGAAAACTAATGTTCCTTTTTTTTCCCCCCAACGACTTAAGCACCATTTTCCTCTTATTTTCCGGGCTTGTTACAAAAGTGGGACGATGGAGATTCGGATTGCTGAACGGCCGGTGAAGGGGAGGGCAACTTGCGGCGCTGCCCGTACTTGTGAACTAAATCAAAATGATATAATCTTTATTCGGCAGCGAAAGCTGAAACTTGTTTTGCTACCCAGCTGCTGTGTAACATGGAAAACATGGAAATACAACCACATACATCAAACAAAAACGTTTTTGACAAATTGGAAACGGACATGGGCATAGATGGAGACATCAAGACCGCACACTGACTTTTTTTTTAGTCTAACCGTGCTGATCCAGGTGTCTTAGCGACTGCGTCTCAGAGCCAACGGCCTTTCCCATTTCAGTATTTGCGTTCAAATAAATGATAAAGGAACAGTACACTTTTTGTTAGACGAGCAACATTATTAGAATTACCGTAGTTCATTAGTAAATCCATGTTAACCCTTAGCCGCCGAGGACTCATTGGGTCCTCTCAAGTAAATTTGAGGTGAAAAAAACTACTTTTTACTGAGATGTCAGTAAAAAGTACTCTGTACATTAACTCTGCCTTTAGTGACACCCGTTGAGAACTGTTGGCATATGTTGATGTCATATCTCTCTCTCGGACGCTTTCTCTCTAGCTCGCTCTCTCTCTCTTGGTGTTTCTTGCTCACCCTCTCTCCCACTTGGTCTCTCTCCCTCTCGGACTCTCTCTCGGGCGATCTTTTTTTTTTCATTATTTTTTTGAATTCATTTTTTAAACTGAAAGTTACTCAGTACCTTCGCTACTTAAGTAACTTTTGTGGAATACTTACTACTATATTACTTTTACTTGAGTAACTATTTGGATGACTACTTTTGACTTTTACTTGAGTAATATTTTGCTGAGGTAACAATACTTTTACTTAAGTAATTTTTATGGCTACTCTGCCCATATCTGGTAGGGATACATTTATCACTGAACCTTGATATAACAAATCTTTTAGTTTTAAACATTGGTGATTCTTTTTTTTTCACAGAAGCATTTGACAGGTGAAAAAAGGTGAAAAATCTGATTTCTGTTGGAACAGTACCATAATATGCCTTCGTGTAGTGGCATATTTTTGGATTTATCGCAAGGTTAGTCTTTTTAGGGGCTACTCTATACATAGTCTTGTTGCTGTGGCTTAGATCACAGCACACGCAGCCCCGGGAGATTGCTTCTCCCTCACTGTCATATACACCTCATTCGCCTTTCACACCAACGCTGTCAATAAAATGAGAAAAGGATCTTGGGAGTTGGGTCCCAGCACCACAAGTGTGCTGGGTGTGGGTGTCTTACCGATTGCGCACTACACCACCTTTTTAATTGAGGGATGAGGCTCATGAAGCTCCAATCAGCCATACAGTGGTACTATTAAAAGTATAACTGAGGGAAAAGGTTAATTCAACAAACTCATCAGGTTCCTCAACCAGGAAGAATTACAATAGCAACTTTGTTTGAACTTGTGGTTCAAATGAAAAACCACGACATGCACGACATGTACGTCTTCCAATCGCAAAACGCACTTTCGGAGGCGGCCTGTGCCGTCGGTGCTTTAACTTTCTGGTTATGTCATTTACTTTCTCTATTTGGTATGGAGGAGGATGACTAAACTGTCTGGTGACTGGTTTTATAGACACCACCACGACACGTCCACGTTATAACACAGTCACGCTACGCATGACTTCACCATGATGCAAAGATATTGCGCGGTCCACCGTGTAGCAGACAGTGCACCAACATGTTGTGCTGTCTGTGTTTGCGGCACAACAAATTTGTAATTTACTCTTGACACAGTCAAGACAATTTATAGTTTACATTGTATAAACTGTATAAATTATACATTTTTAAATGTTCTGTAATCTATTTTGTTTTACCATTTTCATTGCGAATGTCCCCCAAATATTGTATCTAAATGTAACTGCTTTTAATATAAAGGAGAGGATCTAATTTCGGCTGGGACCGGTTGCAAGGCAAGGGTCAAAGCTCTTTTCAGAAGTTGTCGATCAGACAAAATGTGTGTCTCCCAGGACTTGAGGACCCTTGGCGGTGACATCGTACCATTCCTTGGCAATTGTTGACTATTACATTTCTTGCGGACTAATATTATAATTGATTAGTCGACGAATGGTCATTGCAGCCGTAATTAGGATAATTCGATGTGACCGCATAACTGGGTCCACTAATAATTTTGTTGATCTCCTAAATGCACAGATGGTGAATGTCTGCTGGACGAGCTGAAACTGTAACATTAGATCCTTGTTTGAAGCCTATAATTAGCCTGTGACTCGCGTGTGTGTGTGTGTCTAAGGTGACGTATCTTTATGCTTTATTGCAAATTCTTGCCATTAATGAGCACAAGCTGCATATGCGGTGGCTTTGTGGGCTCTATGCTATCTGTGAGTAATGTATAAAATAGACTTGTGCTGGCTGGTGTATGATTTTGGAGTAGGGTGGGTGGGGGTGTACAGTGGAAAACAAAAGGAACAGCTGTGTAGTCACTTTGTCCTGTGGCTGTTAAATCAACATTGACTATATTTTGCTTGGATTATTATTTTTTTTGCTTGAGTAATGATAATATTGTATCCTTCTGATCTACCCAGAATGCAGGAAAATAATCAAAATACTTTTATTCTTAATTCTTAAGTATCTGAAAATCAGTAGGGAGTAATAATGTTAATGCGCTTAATATTAATATAAATGTATATTAGTTCTGGGCCAATCCCATTCAGCCCTACTTTCAATTCATGTGTCAAACCAGATGGTTAATGATTCCAGCTACCTTGAGTGCTACTGTCATTGATTTTTGGTATATTTGCACGAGCTGTGACGTGTCTTTACAGGAAACACGGACCTTTTTGCAAAGTGTGTTGTGGTAGAGGAAACAGCTTTTCGGTGTGTCCTTGACCCCGATGGTGGATTCCAAGAAGCTTGTGAAGTTCAGGTTATTTTTTTAAATGTAAGAGGGACTTTCTGTGTGGGTGACACTGTTGAGGATTTCAACAGCCTTTTGTAACTTGGCTGACCATGGATTGTGGATTATCATTGAGTCATGAGTCCATCATTGGAGATTTGCGCCAAAACAGCATTTTTTTATTCCTAATTTCAATATTGGTCTATTTAGCGGACACAAACACTGACGTGTCTGTGTGATTGTTGTATGTTTCAACGAGTCCACAGCCCAAACACATGCAATAAACCCCATACTTTTAGCCGCCCGGGCAATCATTCCGCTCCGGGTCGTCCGGGACCACAATGTTTTTTAAATGATTCGGCTGCACCAGACCAGCGGGGAAGCAAGGGCTGCTGCTCACACAATTTGATTGAGGAACATCGTTCCGCTAGTCGTGTTAAACACGCCCGGATCGTATGTTTTAAAACGCATCGGCAGTCATGTTGAGAACTCATTCTTTCACCAACCGCACTGAGGTGCCTAATACAGAGGCCTTTGAAGCAGCAAAGGATACCAAGATAAAATGTAACTTGTTCAATGTTTGATCTGGAGTCTGGTGTAAACTGTTATTCACACTAATGTAATTAGATCCATGTTACATAATGGTTAGCAGGGGTTAGTGGCCATGGCCGAGTGCTCCCAAAATACTTGCATTTTATGGTGCTGCTAATGGAGTGCAGCACTTTCGCATTTCACTGCTTGGTCCTGTTGTGCTCTTTTTTTTTCGCCCTCATTCATGCTGGATGTCTTTCACTGGTCAAGTATTCTGTTTTGAGTTTGGCTGCAACAAACCATTATTTTAAGTTGATTAGTCGCAGATTATTTTATTATATTTTGACTTTTAAAAATCCCCAAATATTCACAATGACACAGGAATTAATCTTGTCAACTTGAAATGTAGTACATTTTGGTTCATGTTAGCAAACAAATGTAGTAAATTTTGGTTCACGTTAGCAAACGAGGTAAATTTTGGTTCACGTTAGCAAACAATTAAGTTAAATTCTCGGATACAAATGTATTACAATTTATTCAATTTATAATGTTTTGATGGTTTTCTTCATAATATTTTCATCATTGTTGACTAATTTTAATCATATTTTAGATTCTCAAGTTATATCAAATTTGTGTCGATCAATAGGTGGTGGTGTCGGCAAAAAACTGCTGACAATGGATTGTTTTAGTTAATTGATTATAGAATGAATCGACAATGTTGCACCTTTCATAAGGTTATTCCAACATCATGAAAGGAAAACCTACCTCCTTGTGTGTTCTTTGTACTTTGTTGGCATAGCTTTGCCGGACGGACCCAAATGAGAGTAGAGATGCAAGCAATTAGAAATCTGTGACCAACTTTGATCGGGCGCTTGAGGTAAATCAGTCGTGCAGTTATCTTAAGGATTCTAATAATTTGCACATCCGAGTGGCTGACTGTGAAAGGTTGGCGTTGAGAGGCAGATACTGATAGGAATGGCTAAGGAGGGAACAAGAATGCTGTTGGGTGGGGACACAGGCACATAGTGAGTCTGTAGTCTAAAGTTTACAGTCGCACTACTTCGCCATTTTTTTGTTTTTGTTTTCGAGAGCGGGTGGTGCAGCATTTCTGGGAATATCATCTTTAAGAATATTTTATGAAGTTATATTATACTAATTTGATTGTATCCTTTTTTTTGCGCAAGTGCCATTTTCTCATTTTGACCATGACATTGTCCAGCCCCTAGAACTTTTTTTGTTTTTTATACATCCTATAGAATTAATCACATGGTTTTCTCAATCGAAGTTCTACAAAAAGGTGAAGAGTATCATTTTCATTCTTGAGATTTCGTAGTATGAAGCATTTAATGTTTACAGAACTAGTCTGTCCCTTTTGGCATGAATCACAAGACGCCCACTCCATGAAAGTGCGTGTAAACAGTCAAAAGGGGAACTTGTTCTTCTATACTGCTCCGCCTCCACCCAAATCTCCCATTGACTAAAAAAGCAAAGTCTTTAGTCATATAAGGCCCTGACACACATGGGCCAAAGGAAACCATGCACGACCTTATCTTGATGCCCGTCATCAAGCCCGAGGTGTGAGCTGCCACGGGCGGATCAGCCGGTACTGCACTATATTAGGCTGTCATTAGCTTTCCCCTTGATGTGTTTTTACTCTAATTATTCTGAGGGGTAGAATGTTTTTTCTGTCTCATTGTTGGGTTTGGCACAATATTACCCCCAGTTAGCCCAATAGGCTTTTTTTGTTTTCATGTCCTCTTTGCTTGAGGAACAATCCCTTTAATTTAGAGTTAATCCAGGATTCTATTGGATATGTCACTTTATGGGGGGATATTAATTCATTTTTTTTCTCTTCCCCACTTGGAGAACTACAATACTGCATATTGCCACATGCCACTAGTGTTAGACAGCCTTGAATGTGCAAACTGCAATGCCACATCATGCCATGGATGAGAAATTGCATGCAGATTCCATAAAAGTAAATAACAGCTGACTGACGTCACTCAACCAATAATGACAGACAACCCAAACAATGGCACATCAGCTACACCTGTGGCGAGTGCTAAGGGGATATCCCTTCTTTTGTTTAACAGCGATTGACTCTTGTCTGTGCGTATCAAATGATATTGTACAGCCAGGCTTGCTGCAATGACGTATTGCATGCTACCAGTGAGTGGTAGTGACTGGGGCTCCAACTAACCATTAAATCCCGTAAAAATCTCAAATATTCACAGGGTCATATAAATAAATCTTGTCAACTTGAAATGTCACATTTGGTTACATTAGCAAACAAATGTCAAAATCAATTAAGTTAATTACCCTGCACAAATTCATTACAAATCATTTATACGCTAATATTTTGCTTGTTCATATTCATGTTTATCAATAATATTAATCATATTTGGGATTTTCGGAAATTATCAAGTAATATCACATTTGTGTAGATTGTGTAGTAACCCCCACTGACCATCATCAAAAGCACATCTATTTCCTATGTCAGTTTTTGTGCATGAAATGTACAGTTCTAAATCCGGAGCCTAAAATCGGTGTGCTTGCATCGTCAGTGGTTTCAGAATGGGCTCTACGGACGCTTCGACCAGAAAAGGGTGTTAAAGGGTTAAATGTCCTGCAGTGTTATTGTCGTTTGTAGCTCTCCACAGTGGGTTCTCTGGTGTTTCAGACGGTTATTCCTCTTATCTTTGTACTTTGGTATTTGGCTCGTCGGACGTGACGCATGAGGTAGCTACGCTGTAGGTCAGGAGTCGAGTGTGAGGTATTCACATCAGATTGTCCAATTTTATCGGGTTAAAGGTACAATCCACATTTTCGTTTCATAAAGTCCCATTTGTCATTGGCAAGTATTGTATTAATTTAAAATAAATGTATTTTTAGTGCCATTTTTCCTTTTCAAAATGTGTTCAGTTACTTCAACTGTCAATCTGCAACTGACTTGTGTATTAGAATCTAATGTCTGAGGCACTGCAAACCAACAGCGATGGAGCTGTGAAAACTTGATAAAATGACAGATGTACGGAGAATGAACTCTTTGTGCTGCACTCCGCAGCCTTGTTTGAGTGGCATCTGGTCAGCTGTTATTCTAGTGGTGTTTATTATGAAATGTTTGTGTGCCAAGCCGGCGCTGCTGCCCAACCATTCTGTGTGCCAACACCACCTTTATGGTCCCAGGCAGGGAACACTCAGTCTGGAACATGTACATACTGACTGATATGGCACTGAAAATTCCCTGTATCATTCCAAAGAGGGGCACCAATTTGGCAAATTTGAAACATTGAATGATGAAATTCCTTTTCTTTTGCTTTACTTTAGGATATCATATAGGGCTGCAGCGATTAGTCGACTAATTGATTATGAAATTAATCGACAACTAATGCAATAATCAGCAAGGATACATTGTTTTTCAGCTGTTATTTGCTAACACTACCAAAGTCAATTGACAAGGTAAATTTTTGTGTTGCTGTGAATATCTTGGGGTTTTTATAAGGAATACGTATTCAACTGATGGACTATTAATCGTTGGTTGCAGCTCTAATATATTTTTCATGCAGTGACATTTCATACACCCAGGAGTTTGGTATATTGGCAGTGGAAATGATTACAGCAGTGTCCTTTGTGACGCCCATCACTGCCTGCTCATACTTCCTCAACCCACCCCCCATCTGTCATCACCGGCAGGTGGGAGATGCAGCTTAGCTCCACAGCCACACATCCAACCTCTTCCATCATAGACCCGCCCCCATCATCCAACCTCTTCCATCATAGACCCGCCCCCATCATCCAACCTCTTCATCATAGACCCGCCCCCATCATCCA
>OMKY01167979.1:5198-19666 GCA_900302395.1 Bregmaceros cantori
ACATTAAAACAACAATTAGAAACAATCTTTAAATAAGTTAAACTACCTGCTAAAATTTGTATATTTCTATTGTAAATCTCATAGGCTCCATGGGATCCTTTTGGTAGTCGACTCTGCCCACTTGACTAGCAGAAGCACACGGAAGTCGGCACGCTGGCTGAAGCGAATGCAACGTCCGAGTTTAACTTAATGTTAGACACATTGCTATAGTTGCTTTTACCACCAACATTCATTCGTTTAGGGAAAAGTCAGAGCCACTGAAGCTTAGGTGTCCCACATTTGGTAGTGGCCCGCATTAGGACAATCCACCCTACGTTAAGACTGCCACCGGGACTATGTACATAGTTTACCAAGTGCAATGAGGAATGTCAGCGTTAGCCGTTTAGCCAGACAGGTTCACACAGGCTCTTCAAAGTCAAGTGTGACTACCATATATTGTTTAATGAACATTCCTTTTATTTCTCCTTTGGTTTTCCTCCATTCCGACACTGGAGCTGCCTTTCTGAATAATCAAAATAGATATGTGTTATGGATTTTTCTACTGTTGTATTTTTTTCATCAGAACAATTATCATCTATTCCCACTAGAGGTTATGGGCGCTGTATCGAGGCAGAAGTCATCCCATTTGTGCAAAGTAAGGGAGAAGAGTGGTACGTTGTGGTGGACATCGTAAAATACGGAAATACGTCATCCAATTCCGCCATTTCCAAAGCCACCCTAAATCCTCCATTTACATGCTGATTGAGTATTCAATCATCGGACATGCCATTGTCGCATATACCTATTTATTATGATCCTTTGTTTAACAGACACAAGAGTGTGATGCAGTAGCTCAATCTGTTAAGACAGTGCAGCACTTGGCACATATATGGGAAGCATTCACTTCTCACTGCCAGCCTTGCCGCATGTCTCCTCCCTGCTCTTCGCCCTTTTCCAGCTAATAATGAAGCTGAAAATGGTCTGAATAGGCAGAAAAAACACATTTTAAAAAGAAGACTCAAGAAAACTACCCACAGCATTTTTCTTTGCAAATTACCGATGCCATAGATTTTGCTGTGAGACTGCCCCCTAGAGGGTGTACTCAGTAAACGGCACCGAAAACAGATGCTGCGTATGAACGTCCACCTACGGAGGGAACGTTAACCACGGACGGGTGAATTCCATCCGTGTCCACCGCTGCCCCATTTTTGTCAATTACCCCGACAGGTGAGTGCCATTAGCAATGGCAACCCGCGTCCCCCCGCGGCTGGAGAGACGCCGCCGAGTGCATTTAGGCTGGCGCGGCGCCAAGCTCACACATGCTAAACACATCTCTCTCTCCCCTGCTTTCATTTCAGCCCCACTTGCTCTTAGGCCCTTGATCCCGCTCACCCCTTCGTCGTCTGAGCTTCTGTTTTAATAACTTGTTCATTGCTGCACGGCCAGACCTTATCACTCCGCCCGGTAACTGGACACCCTGCAGGGAAACCTCTCAAATACCCGCAACACCTTCATTGTTGGGCTTTTTCACAGACAAGCAGAGATTAAAATGCTACTTTTTTTCTTCATCAAGATGACAAGAACGAGAATGACCTTACAACTGGCTGAGAAACTTTAAGCCCATATTGATGCTTGCGACTGAGCCATCCTCCAAAAATTCCGATACTCAGGTTTGCTAATGGGGCTGTTGCATGTGATGTCACGGCCTGGCGGCGGCGGGTAAACTAAGAGCATGTCGGATCCAACATGGCCGCCACCGCCAAGCCAAAGACAAGCCGTGCTGTTACTGGTGCAACAGGCCTATTGGACTTCAGCTAGCATTACCGGCACTCCATACACTTTGCCATTTCTTACAAATTGATTGCCATTTTAGCTAAAGGCAAAGAGCTTCATATTATAACGCAGCTGGATTCAGACCAGCTTGAACTAGTTGACCAGCTGAGACCAGCTGATTTGAGACCAGCTTGAGCTGGTTGAGCAGTTAAGACCAACCAATTTCAGATTAACTTGAGTTGGTTAACCAGCAAAGATCAGCTGACTTGAGGCCAGCTGACTTGAGACCAGCTAACTTCAGACCAGCTAAGACCAGCTGACTTCAGACCAGTCTCAGCTGGTTGACCCACTAAGACAAGCACTTGATACAATTTGTAATTTACTTCATTTACAAATTATTTGCTTTTGTAGATAAAGGTAAAGAGGACATATTATTAAAATCTTTGGGTAATTAGCTAGCAAAAGAGGGGAAATTGTAAAAAAGAACAGTAAAAGTAAGAACAAAAATCCAGAAGAACAAAGGTGAAGTAAAAAAGTAAATGAATGAGACTTCCACAAGCCCAAGGTCCTGGCGTGAGCCTCAGAAGACTCAACATAAACAGCACTGTCCTCGTTGCTAGCGTACATCTCTCACCACAGCCAGATGATAGAACGCTTGCCCTCCATGTGTGAAGCACAGCAGAGCCACGGCCACTGCCTGCGCGCGTTGTTTCTAAGACCGCTGGGCATTGGCTAAGTGACTAATTACTGCACAGCAAAAACAAACCACCCCCGGTGCTGCTGCTGCTGAAGGCTGACTTGCTGAATAATGCAGAGAGGTGAAGACTGATACTGGCTACTTGAAAAATGTTGGTTGTTAAAAGTAAGCAACAAAAACGGGAGCATTGAAAATCAACAGGGGGCTGTCGTGTGACTGCTGCTACTGTGGCTCAATCATCTCTTCACACATATATACAGTGTAGTTCACCTCATCAGTATTTATTGTGGTATTTCTAAGAATAATATTAAAAAATGCCGAAATAGGGCAGCGTTGCTCCATCTTTCTTCTTGGTAGATAAAGCTTATACAAAATAATTTAATCACCATTGGCCAACATAGGGCAGCCTATATATTCACTTGGAGGAGTGTGATCAGTGGTGGAGACACACAGACAAAAAAAGACGCTTGGAAAAATACCCAATGTGGTTAAAATTATTGAATATTTTTCAAAGGATTTAAAAAAAATAAATCAATGGGTAACTTTACATGGTCGTGGGGCAGCGCGCTCTATTTTACAGTCTGTATTCCCTCAGTTATACACACAGTGTACCTCAAATGAAGTAGTTCATTCGAGGTGCACTGTGACATGTTTTACATGTTCTATAAATCTGTTAGTGGGCACTCCTGTGTGCTGCTGCAGTGCGCAAGGACGCGATATATAGCAACTGATTTGACAGACTGATCCCGGCGGCAGGCTTCGTGCAATAAAGGTCTCGACACACAGCTACTGCGGTTGCCGAGCGCCGTAGTAGGGTCAAGGGTCATCAATTAACTCCCAGTCCAAGTCATCATCTCAAATTGCCAAGTTATGCCAGATGTGCAACTCAATACACCACTGCCAGGGCAGTTCAACTCATAATAATGCCTGAAACCACCCTGAATCGAAAATCTATCTAATAATATTATACTTAAAAAAAACTAACTAACTCAAATAATTTCAACAAATTTGATTTGTCCAACTGGCTTCTGAAACCAAGTGTAATCGATTCCAGGTGGTATCGGGCCGCTATATCATAAGTTGTAAGCAAATTATCTACTTAAAATTATTGTAAATTATTTCTTATTTACCCAGCTATGCCAAAAAGCATAGGTACGTTCCAAAAATTCTGCCATGTTTTGGTTCTACCTGTGCTCTGCATACAGGTGTTATGTGTACTTTTCAGTGCACCGTCTTAAGCAACTGGATTACTTTCTGGATCTGGAATTATCCAGCCCCCTGTCCAAAAGGAACCCCTTCCCAACCCTAACTACCTCTGTGTGTCTGGCTCGTCTACAAGGCGTACACGTCACAAGCCCAAACAGCTTGGATTTCACATGGCCGTGCGTCTGGTGGTGATTTGAAGAAAAACGCTGTTGTCAGCACTAATGGTTTTGTTAAGCGGTACAAGACTTGGGACCTCATTACGGAGGGTGACTGCAACGCGATATCTCTCAAGGTACTCCATTGACACAATCATCTCTCTCCGCCGCATTGTCTTGGTTCGCTCGCTCGCCGCGGCGTTGGCAACGGTGCCGGCTACCGCTTGCAGCAGCACTCTGTGCCGGCAATTCATTTGTACAAGCCGGTCGTCTCACAGGCCGGCGTCGTCTGTTTGAAATGTCACCCGGGGGGTATTTATATCCATTTATATCCTGAAAGGATAGAGGAGTGGGGGGGGGCTGAAAAGGGGCTTTGCCATGCCCGGTAGCCGCCCCACCCCCCCACTTTAAAAGCAGACACCACTGTCTTCACATGAGCCCCTGTCAGGCTATTTTTCTTCACGCGGGCATGCTATTCTTGTTCGCGGGCAAGCCGTTTAAAGCATTGTCATGGGAATTTCATGATTTAATTTTATGTCGATCAACGCCTGTGTGTATTTCATCGTGTGTGCACACATCTGGAATTGAGCCGATTGTTTTTTTTCAAAACTCTTACTCTCAACTCCCGTACTAAAACACCCACAAACCTACGAATAATTAGGGATGAGATAGCAATATCGCTAGTATCAACTTTCACTTTTTATCGGTATCATTAAAGGCTGACTGGTACACCCACAAACATAGTTACATACAGTAACCTTTGACTGTTCTGTGTAGTTTCTTTTGTTTCTTCTGCGTAAACCTTGGATCAGCCAATTGGCCACAGGGATGAATAAAGAATTCCAAGATCTTTCTAGAAGATGCTCTATGTACTTTGTTCCTCTTACTCTCAGTCATGCCGCGATGAACCGTGATGTCACTGCTGTATTCCTTTTTTTGAGTTAAATAATCTGGGATTAGAATGTGGGGCCTCTGTCTGACCGAGTTGTGCTTTACAGGATGAACTATGTTTATGGAGTGGCCCCCCCACTGTCTGCCTGTGACTAGCTCTGTATTTCTCCCGTCTCTTCACATTATCAGCAATCAATGAAAACATTGAAAACATGTTCAATAGGTCAAAACTATGCAATGACCTCCCTAGTATGCTAACATGCTTTTTTCCTCCTCAAAATAGATGCCATTTAAAAATAAATACAGGAATAAATAAATCAATAAAATGCAATTTAATGCATACTAATAAGTGTGTTTGTGCTGAGTATATTTGGCAATAATATAGTCTTAACAATATTATATTGTTATATTATATAATTGAAGCGAGACATTTATAACTGAGCAGTTTTTGTAGTCACGTATTAGATCAATCGCACAATAGATCAATCTATTTTCAGCCGTAGGTCAATATGTCTGAGTGTTTTTTTGTCATTATACTATCTCCTGGACAATTCAGACACTCCATTCTGTAGGCCAGCCAGCTTAATGCTTCTGTGTTTTCCATATGATGTATTATTTCTTTTTCCCCTTCTGTAGAATGGACTGCAATAATTAATGTCTGCTTCCTTGTAATGAGCCCCGGGAAATCCTCACAGTCTCACAGTAATGCGGCCTTTGTAGCTAAATGAAAGATACAGACCTCGAGACTTTACGGTTAAGTAAATCGCAGCGAATGATACCAAGCCAGAGATAAATCCACCAGTTCACCCCTGTTTAGCAGTCTGGAGGCTAGACGCTTCCTTGCAAAACATTCTAGTGGACGGCAGGATCTTATAACACTGAGTGTATTCATTTCATACCATCTTCCTCCCCACCCCTGCTTCTGGCTCTGATTATTTTAACTGGCGACAACCAGGCTATAGCTTGTGGGAGTTGTGTATTTGGTTTTTCGTACGTGACTTGTACATGCAAACTCTTGAAGGCTGTTTAACAGCAGAGAGGCGCCTTATAGGTCAGAGGCTGCCAGAAGGGCTTGGGCTTTCCCAATCTTCCAGATTTTTCTACATGCAGATTTGACGCCACTTGAGGTCCCTGCCGAATAATCCAGTTTACACAATCTTGAGCTGGTTGACCAGCTAAGAAACAGCTGGTCTCAGTCCAGTAGACGAATGCCGGTAGACGAGCCAAATCCTTCTAGAAGTTTGTAGATGGGTTGTATCTATTGTCATTGTAATATGTTTTGAGAACAATGTCCAGGGTTTTACTTTTGGATTACTTTTTAGAAAAACAACTGCAAATAAAACATGTTACAGCTTTGCTGTAACATTTCATTAACATATTTTTTAAGTTAGTCAAAAGTGATAAAATAAGGAATGACTTTTGCTTGTGAACGTGGTAAAAAGAGAAATAACAATCAAATAATTTCAACAAGTTCAAATCCAAATGTTTTTATTTGATTTAGAAGATCATTTGTTGGAAATGATGGATCCAAAACTACCCTCTCGCAATCCTGATAATAACTTGTACCCTGGCTCTGCATAGTCCAGGCTTGAAAGCAAAGTATTATAAGTAGTATATCAAAATCATTCTCGGCATGTGCAGGGTTTGGCCAACGGTCCATTTGCCCTTTGGATGACAAAGCGTGCATCTCGGCAGTGCATCATCCCTCCCTCGCTGTTTGTGTTGTTGCTGCCACAAGGACTTCTTCTCTCATTGTGTTTTCTATTTAGTCAAGTCGACCCTTCGTACGCTCTCAGGTCACTTCCTGGGAATTGGACAACCTCCACTCGGTTTCCTCTCCGGCCCTTTTCCACGTTGAAGAGTTTTCCTTCCAGCTCTCTGTTCCTTTTGTGCGTAACGTCCCCCACTGGCATGCCTCCACCTTCCCACCCCACGACCCCCTGTGTCCAATTCCTGCCTCGGAGCTACGAGCGGCGTGCCTCGCGGCGGTACAAAGGCTTTAGCCCACGTCAGGTTGAATGAACAGCGTGCGTGTGTCTCCGTGTGTGTCAGCGGCTGGACTCTTACCCTTCCATTAAGTCAATGAGAGGGTATCCCAGGCCTCCGGGCTCATTAAAAGCGCTCAACTGTGTGTAGCTTAAAAGGAGAGTGGGAGGGGGACTCGAGTCAGCCATTCTGGCTGGTTTCGCTGGGTGACATGGCCAGGTTGGGCTAGAGGGGCGGTCGGAAGGCTAATTTGTTTTTCATGAGCGACAGATAGGGAAAGAGCTAAGGAGTGGGAGCAGGGGCACTTCAGAAAGTTGTGCTCATTAGTCAAAACGGAGCACAGTGGAGCCTGTGATGGGACCTTTGAAAGATACGCGACTTAGATTGCATGTGGTGACCTTACTGCTTACCGGTCCATTGACCAGGGGTGGTCGCGAGGGCACTTTGCGGCAGAGCATACGGTTTTCCTCCATTTCTCCCCATCATGTGCCAGCCCCTGGGTCCCGGCAAAGGGCAGGCCGATCCACTCCCTGATGTAATCATCCTATTTCATTTGTTTGTCTGCCTCTTCTTCTTTGCCCTTCCACTGCTCCTTGCAGTATGGCTTTAGAGAGGTCTTTGCTTCTGGTCACATAGCCGTACCATTTTAGCTTCCTTAGTAGATCTTTAAGGTAGTTTGCGTTGCGTATGGTTAGCAAAGTAAAAAGAGGATAGTGTAGGGTTTGGGGGAGTTCTGCTGATTAACAAATGATTGTGTGTCTCAATCATTTGTATGGCTACATTAACTACACATGCTGATTACTGATGCTAGAATGTAGAGAATGTAGAGAATAATTCGCCATTGCTAATCTGTCCACAAATTAAACTGTTATCAAAAAGGCTGTGGGTGGACCGATAAGCGAACGCATACAAAAGTATTATTTAATTTGCAGGCCAAAAGCCAATGTTTTTTGGAGGAAAAGTTGGGAGAGTGGTTGTCCCAAAAAGGTGACTGCACTCCAAGCTGCTTCCAATGGGTTGTGGTGCTGCGCCTTTCACGTAC
Organism: Bregmaceros cantori; assembly: GCA_900302395.1. Lineage (NCBI taxonomy): Eukaryota > Metazoa > Chordata > Actinopteri > Gadiformes > Bregmacerotidae > Bregmaceros > Bregmaceros cantori. The sequence goes on from OMKY01167979.1 coordinate 12,928, forward strand.
ATAATTTCCCATTAGGAATTACTAGAACATTCAAAATTAAAATAGGAGGAAAAATACAATAGTGAGGTGTCTTAACAAACCCCCCAAAAACCCTTTGAAAACGTGAAGTTAAATTGTGTGCCTACAAATGTACTATGTTTAAGGTATAAACAAAATATTGCTGAAATGCAATTAGTCGTTTATTAATTATTAATAAACAACATTTTTTGTGTTTTATTATTGTTGGGGCCAAAACAATAATGTGCAGCTTTGGTCTGAGTGTGTAACGTGTCTAATGTGAGCGTACGCAGAACATGTCTTTTCCCTTTCCTGAGAGCCTGTGTCTTTGAATAATGGCGTACTCTACATTAATGCTGTCCCGTTTTCATTGGCACGCACACAATGCAGTGGTTGTGGTCGAGCGCTGCTCTCCAGGCCGCAGGGTAATTATTTAATTCCTGGATTAGTTGTGTTGTTTTGTGCCGAGCTCCTGGAGGCATGGGGGACTTCCTGTGGTCAGGAGCTGCTGCCCCCTAGCCCCAGGGCAGGGGACACCATGTACACTGCTGCTGTGTTGATAAGCCAGATATAAAACTTGTATGCATGTCCTCAACAGGCTTCACCTACAGTTGCACACTGCTTGTGATTTGCAATTTGTAATCTAATCATATTAACAGATTTGAAAAGTTAAAGTGATGGATTACTTTCTGTTACTTTTAGATTAGATCGACATATTGTTGAAAGTGTTCAATTTTCGATTTTCAATTTCTATAATCAATGGTGGATTTGGGCTCTGGAAATATTACCAACATGTAATCTGAAATTTGACACGTGGTCCCTTATAAAAAGGGTTCTGCTGTCTGCACATTTACATGGTTAGGACCCTCGTCATGATAGCATTTTATTCAAGAATCATTGCAATCCCATAATACATTACATAATTTAACTCTTTTGGAGCCAACCATTTTAACACTAAGACTTCTATGTAAAGAAGAGGATCTCTACTTTCTACCTAATTTTTCGGTATTCCAAATCTGAGTAATTATGTGTTTTCTGTCTATGCAGGTCTGCAGCGTTGAGAGTTAAAAAGTATTTGTAAGGGACTACAGGTGCTAATTTTTGTAATCTGATTACTGTTAATCTGATTATATGCAGTCCCTTACTTCCCTACCCTGGCCGCAGGAGACATCCTGTGGCCACATGGCGTCGCCCCCCCTGGCTGTTGGGGGGTCACGGGGGTCTCACCGGTGACTCCGTCAGTGTGGCGTCAGTGTGTTTGTGTTGTTGCTGCTGTTGTCTTTAGCGCCAGGTTTTAGCAGGAGATAAGGTAACAGTTTCATTGTGATGCGCACATGGTTGAACTCTAAATTTTTTAAACTGCGGGATAACTTTGTCATTTGCTGCTCGCTCTGACTGTGTCATGGAGCCATATGTACAATGATATATTTGAAAGAAATGTCAATTTCCTTAACTGAACAATGCAGGCACTTTCTTTGAAAAATACCATTTTTTTTCCCCTCAAAACATTATATATGCCTCTTCATTTCTGTGTTTTCAAATAAAAAAAGGGTAATCAAGATGATTGTCATTCATCAATTGAATATATATATTCGCCATTGAGGCATATGTGTGCTTTCCAGCACTCTGCCTAACTAACTGAGCTACTGGGCAGCACTTCAATTGAATATTTAATGGTAAAATAATAAAGAGGAAGGGGAAATAATCTGTTAATGTACTATACATATATAAAATGCATAAATTTATAAAACGGATATCTTAAGGTGCTCACATATTTTTTAATTAATTAATGCATTATTAATTAGTTACTATTATATTGGTTGTAGAGATGCTACTAGCATTTATTTGAATAATCGATTAAACGATGCATCTGTTCTTTTATCCTTAAAGTTGGAGCGTTTATTACCCTGAAATGTTATTAATATTGCAACGTTTAGATGTTTCACTATCTTGACTTACTGCAGATTGCAGACATTTCCATTTTAGTACCAGCATGGATGAAACCTATTTTTCTGTGCCAGCTTAAGACATTGTTTGTTTATTATCCTTATTGTATTATTTGGTGTTTGTTTATTATCCTCCCCTGGGGATGGAGACTGACATTGGGAACAACATAAAAATATAAAACATATTTGAGCCGGGGACGGACCAAACAAGGAAATTGATTCATTGTTGTCGATTTAATCGGTACTCAAATTAATTGCCAATGAATTCAATAATCGATAATCATCTAGTCCATCTAATCATCATTTAATCGGTTGCAGCTCTAATTGGTTGGTGATTGGTTTCATTTTTATTTGCTATGCTATGCAAAAGTTTGCCATAACAAGTGAGACAGTAAATTTACCATGCACGAGCAAAATATGCTCTCAACATAACATGCAACATAAAACGACACATGTCCATCCGGTCCACTCATGTTCCAATGTGTGGTTTTCTACAATATCATAGCGGTGGAGGTTGTGGTGGGGGGCATAGATTCGGTGGGTCATGTCATGCAAGTGTCAGTTGATAGAGATGTAAAAGCAGGGGAGCAGGGGGGGCGAGCTCCGAACTCAATATCTCAGTTGTTAAGGTTTATAGGTCCCCCCCCTCTCCAGGGATTTGGTGACGGTGTCAGCGGTGTGTTGTAGCAGGACACTGAATTTCCCTTCGTCTTTGGTTCATTATAGAGCAAGGTTCAGGCCAGCATTCACAAGGAAGGTCATATATCCATATTTTATTTGGAAACTGCGGGGTTCACGAGCGACCGAGGGCGGGTTTGCGCTGAAAAAAACATTGAAGAGTTGTGACATTCGGCAGGTTTTTTCCAGGCCTTTCGTTATGTGTCAATTTTTCTTTTTCTTCTTTTCCCACAATGGCGAAAAGGTTCAGGAGTTCATAACATTCAGTCCTTGTTCATAAGATTCTGTCCTTTGTTAGATCTATAATAATCTAGAATGCATGTAATAGTATAATGCAACATGTTTCCTTATTTGGATTTAGGCGATAGTTCCACAAGTGCAAAATTGTCCAAATTCAACATCAAGTACAAGAACGAGCTGTAATTACCAAAGACTTTCAAGTTGATACATTGTTGAGACTTTTTTTTGGTCTTGCAGGTTAAAAGTTGTGTGTTGCATGGTACTGCACATGCCGAGAAAGCCCCCCAAAAGTTAATGATTAATCGATTACTTATTAAAATGAATACCACAGTTTAACTTGACAGTTTATCCCCCTTAATCTAAAATAAATGAAACAAAAGCAATGGAAATACATTGGTATGATGCCGTATTCAGCTGAATGAAATTGCTAATATCAAACAAAAATTCAGGTGTAAAATGCCCTGATTTGAGTACTTGCGAGTGTGATTGTGCAGATGCCATCCAGACTATGTGTCTGACAGGGCAACCGGATAGCCCGAGGGGCTGTGCGGAGGAGGCAGGCTTTGCGAGTATTTTCAGAGCAGGAATTCTGGGAGGCATTCCTGACTTGCTGTTCCCTCTGCACAGCTCTAAACACGGCTGGCCCACCTGCCCACATATACATCCTATGGAGCCATCAGAGGCACCTATGGGGCGCACAGCGGCCTGAGATTTGAAGGCGATTCGTTTGAAACATTCATTCACCTGACACAATGTCTAGGACTGTCCCTGAGACCAAGGGAAGTTGGTCTCAGGGACCAACTTCCCTTGGTCCCTGAGACCAAGGGAAGTTAAACCATCCCTGAATTAAGAGTTAAACCAGCCCTGAATCAAACAAAAATAACTTCCATGAATTCTAATCATTTGATCGTTGGGAGATGGTAATTATTTGGGGCTGGCTCTATCTCAGTTTCTAGGGCAGTTGTTCCAACGACTGCAGGATTGAAGACAGAAATGTTGGTGGTTCGAATCCCATCTCTCCCGTCTCACTGATAAAGTGCCCTTGGGCAAGACAATGAACCCCAAATTGCTACCAATTGGTTACAGTTGAGCACCCTGTATGACATTGGTGAAGGCGTACATCTTTTCCCTTTTGGGATTAATAGTTCTTTAAAAACGAAACAAAAAACCTCATGTTTAGTGCTTGCGTGTTGGATATTTACAGTATTATTTCAACATAAGCACATACACATAGACACAGGCACACAGACATTAAACATATTTTAATCATAATCATAAATGAACCAATTACAAAAAAAAAAAAAATCAAATCAGTTGGTCAAAGTGCAGTCTGCAATCAGCTGATTCTTTTCAATGTTAGGCACTCTTTAAAGTTCATCACTCCACCTAATCTTTAACAATTTAGTTCGGCCTCAGCTGCACGGCATTATGTGCCAAACATGTCTTTCGCACGCTGCCCTCGCAAGCCTGCAAAGTTGCCGCTCCGGCGTAACGCGTCTTTGGCAGGACTGCTGGTCTGAGCTATTTTTGAAAGCACCCTCCCACCCTCACTACTCTTCTCCCCTCTTCTCTTCCAAGTTCCCAGCATGCCACGGGCTCATGGCCGTCTATTGATGTTCCAAGAGGATGTGAGGGCCGGGGTAGAATGCATTAGGAATCTGGTTTCGTTGCATGCGCGCAAAAGACGTTCCGAGTCGGAGCTGGGAGGGTGGGCAGGGCTGTTTGCAAACGTCGAGGTTAGCCCGCCGCGCGATGTGTGCAGCCGCGCTTTGTCGCTGAACCGTTTGAAACAAAAACAAACGGGCGAATGATTCAATTTATGACTGATGTGAAACACACATGGCGGTTGTGGCAATGGTAAGCACTTGAATACGTCAAAAAATGTATGTGCATTATGTTTTGCGGCGGTGTGGTGTGTGAATTTAGGCTGTGGCGGGAACGAGGTCTGTTGAACACTTTTCATGTAGCGCGTGCGCGCACGTGTGTGTGTATTGGCACGTGTTGGGCTTTCCTCTCCTATGGTATGTGCTACACTATTGTGGGTATGAATTTGTGTGCGAGCATGTGCGTGTGTACTCTGATCAGAATGTTTACTGAGAAAGCACCAAGACCCGTTTGTGTCTAATTCGGGGTCGGCGAGGTTGCAATCCCCTACTGATCTTGCGATCGACAATGGCGCCACCACTAATTGGATGGCCGTCCACCTCGAACCTCGTTAGCGGCAATTAGCCGAATGGCCCGCTCGTTCTCAAGTTCCGCCTCTCCTCCTATCACACTTTTGGGTGCCTGCGTTTGCTGCCTCCGCCCGATTAGAAATATTATACTCCCAGTTTAGCTCGAGCTGTTAAATGCGGTACATGAAATTGCTGTGAAAACAGAAAACTCCCCTTGACCAAAGGCCGCCAGGAAACGCCTGGAAATGGGCGAGTAATGGACCATTCCCACTCATCACAGAGAGACAGAGCCACTCCTGGCAAGTTTACGTCCCAGAAATATTATTAGTTAGTTTCATTTAGAGTACGGGTGGAGTAATACGCTTCTACACGTTTACTCCAAGATAGATAGAACAAGCGTGTGTGTTCTCTTATCTGTGTGTATTGAATGCACCATAAACACATGATTCATTTGTTTTGTTCCGATGGCAATGTGAACCACATTCTGCTAAATCATTAATGTTCTGATCCAGAACCACATTGTGAGAATATGGTAGACGTAAATGTAGTTGTTATACATAAAAAGATTGTTAGATCTAGATCATTAGCAGGGTTAACTGAAGACTACATCCTTCTCCCCCAGATTCGGGGACCAGCTTAATGGTGTACAGATATATTCTGCGTCTTGTCGCTGGAATCTGAATGCTAATGTTTGTGAAGAGTGGAGAGCTGTCGGTTTCATCCTCTCCGACTGATTATTGGCACCAACATGTAACATTGATATGCCTGAGCTTGGAGAACTTTTAATACCTGAATGAAACTAATAACATGATGCATAGCAAAATATGTATTTTTAACTAGTTGCACAGAATCATGTTGCCGTACAGAGGAATTATAAGCTTTTTTTTTCCTTTTTCTTTGCAACATATGAAGCTTCCCAAAATGCTAAGCAAATCAAAGTCGGACAGAAATGTATGAAAAATCGATTGTCGTTGGAGCATATTCTATAAAGCAATGTTCATTGCTCAGCAGCAGCTACAATCATATCAAAATCAAATCACATAACACAATAAACAAATGTCTTTTGAGTTAAAAGAAAAAAAGTTTTTATGTTCTGCAAGTGTTCTGCCGTTCAATAGAACATTCAGAACGGCAGAAAGTTTTAGAAGTTCGTTCAAAAGATGCGGAAGACAACTGGTTTTCTATGCAGAAGACAACTGGTTTTCTATGCAGAAGACAACTGGTTTTCTATGCAGAAGACAACTGGTTTTCTATGGAGTAAGTCGCAGCTGAGCTCACATGAAAGAGGAGAAGACAACATATCCGCTGTAAAACAGACTCACTTCTGTGACATATTTTACATCATAAAATATGTGCACACTACCCAGATATTTACCCAGTGGCTGTGGGCCTTGAGCCCGAGTGGTTGGAACTGAATTTAAGAGGTGGGGGGGGAGGGGTATGGACCACTCCGTCAGGGGGTTATTCAACGTGACATTCCACGGAGGTCATTTGTCGATAGCCATTTGCGTCACCTTTGCTCTCGCCGATCTCGTGGCGTTTCGCGTTCTCAGCATCACAATCTGGCCCGGTAATCACATGTGTCAGTTGACTGCGGGGCTTTGTGTGATTCTGTGCTGAGAGGAATGAAAAAAAAAGGGCAGATTCTTCCTCCCTCTCTCCACGGGAGGAAGAAGGAGAGTATATCTGGTCTCTTCCAGTCAT
>OMKY01167983.1:0-11633 GCA_900302395.1 Bregmaceros cantori
TCTCTCTTCCAAGGCGGACATTGACTCTGAGGTCAACCATCGCCTTAGATGTGCCAGTGGAGCGTACGGCAGACTCCGGAAAAGAGTTTTTGAAGACCGAGATCTCCGGGTCGACACTAAGCTCCTGGTCTACAAGGCTGTGGTTCTCCCCACCTTGCTGTATGGGGCAGAATCATGGACAACCTACAGCAGGCACCTGAGAGCTCTTGAACAACACCACCAGAGAACCTTGAGAACCATACTCAGGATCAAATGGGAGGACAGACGCACACACATCGGCGTTCTGGAGGAAGCCAAAATGCCCAGCATCACCACCTTAATAATGCAGCATCAACTCCGATGGACAGGCCATCTCATCCGTATGTCCGACACCCGTCTCCCCAAGCAAATTCTATACTCCCAGCTGGAGAGAGGTCCGCAAGCTCCAGGCGGGCAAAAGAAACGGTTCAAGGACAATATCAAGACCACTCTGAATAAATTCCTGATAACGTCTCAGGACTGTGAGTACATGGCACATGGCCTTGAACAGGCACTGCTGGAGGTGCAGCGGTGCAAGAAGGTGCAGCACATCATGAAAAGGTACTCCGCCGTGTCGCAGAAACAAAACGACAACTCCGTAAGGAAAGAAAGAAACAGGCTCCAGCACGACCACAACTCACCACCACTTTCCCCTGCCCACACTGCACAAAAATATGTGGATCCCGGATAGGCCTCTTCGCCCACCTGAGGACCCACAAGTAGAAGACCCCGAGAAGAAGACAGTCATACTCGTCCCGAGTGACCGCCGATGATTATTTCTTCCATGCAAACAAATGCAGGTGCATTCTGTCATAAATCCAGGTGCGCTGTCGTTACAGTACTGTTAAAAATACGGCAGCGTTAGCGCATATGCGCGCCAGAGCGCGAATACTTTCACACCGTGCAGACCCAAGTGACAGCTCGTTATAAGCGGGTTGAGCATTGGGCCGAGCCCCACGTTTTACAGAGGGCCCAGCTCAGATGTTTTAGCGCGGACTCGGACCTTCTTGGCGCATTCATACCAACCGGGACAACTCGGAAACGAGTTCCATCTCGGTTAAAAGGAGTCGGACCCGGGATAAACACGTTGGTTTAAATGCGCCCTCAATCACACATTCACACGCCAATGGCGGCTGCTGCCATACAAGGCACTCGCCATGACCCATTGGGGTTCAGTGTCTTGCCCAAGGACACTTTGGCATGGAGACTGTCGGAAGCGGGATTCGAACCACCAACCCTTTGGTTTTCAACCCTCCAGTCATTGGAACGGCCGCTCTACCAACCGAGCTACAGCCACCCCATAAGAGATGGGATAAAACCATTTGTCAACATCCACTGCAGTGGTGTATAAATGCAATTCTCTTCTTTATGAATTCATTCATGTATTCATTGTTCTAACACAATCCCCAAGACTCAACCGACCGGCTTGCTGCTGCTATTCATCGGAGAAACTTCTAGTTGAGTTTTAAGCCAGTGCCCTTTAGCTATTCAATACGTGCTCATGATATTTGCTTGCAGAGGGAGAAAAAAATAATAAGAAAGAAGAATAAGCTGAAATATGCTTTGGAAGCACAAGTGAGTTTTTTTGTGGAGCATATGATAATAAAAGAAGCTTGTCTGGAAGAACGGCTGGCCGTGATTTGATAGCACGCTCGGCCGACCTTGAGAATGTGTTTGCAGCAGCGGTGCAGCGATTAGTCGATACCATTTTTTTGAAAACCGATACGAGTACGAGTACAATCATTACCGTACTCGCCGATACTGAGTACTACCGTCATCGATATATACCCAATTTTATTTTTTTATCTTTTCCCGATTAATCGACTAATCGTTTCCATAATCTGCAACTAATCGACTATTAAAATAATATCATGTGGTAACCGATAACAGCATATAATTCACACTTACTCGAAAAGCAATTTTGCGAGACTTGTTTCCAATAATTCAAACGCACACACGTACCTAATTAAAATACATTGCTTGTGAAATTCCTATAACCTGTCTCTAAGGGAATGTGGTAATTCATTAAGGTACGGCATGAATGAATCTTGCCTGAATACATGGACATTTTTGGGTTTGCTATTCTTTACGGTTTTATAGTATTATATTATTTTATCATTATTATTTATATTGTATTAGAATTATTTCATATATTATTTAGTTTTATAGTTTTCTTTCAAATAAACCATTTAATCTTTGAGTGACATGACAATCTTATCTAGTGAATGCATGCACATTTTTTGGTTTGCTATTCGTTATCGTTTTCCCCCCCTGTTTAAAAATGATTAAACTATATTAGAGCTGCAACCAATTAATCGATGATAGTCGATTATTGAAATCGCCAACTAAATTGATAATCGATTAATCGGCAGCGATTAATCGTTTCTTGGTTTGGCTCATTCTTTGCTCAAACGTGTTGAATAAATGTTCCCAATGCAATTTTTATAGTGTCAAGGCCCTAATAAGGGCCCCAATACAATAAAGACAACATGTAAGCTTGCATGAAAGCCCAATATGTTATAATTCTGCCTGTAAGAGTAGTCTTTCATGATATTACTAGCGAAACAGCAAAAAGTTTGTAATATTTGTAGCCACCTCACTTTAGCTACTAATTATTAATGGTATTCTCTTACTTAGTCCCCTTATTAATCTCTTACTGAGACTCGTCCTCCTAGAGCCCGGACAGTGTAATAGAAACACTGCACTATGATGCCAAACCCTGATTTAAATTCAGCGATCAGAAATTCACTTTCAAAATAATCAACCCAGGTGAAATGCTAAACGACATTTATTTTTTACTTATGGATAGCACAGGACAGAGTTTTCCAGGTAGAGAAAGACAGAGCAAATGAAAATGGAAATCCTCCCCAATAACGGGATAACAACAGGCCAGTTAACCACCGTAACGGTGAGCAATAATGCCCTAGTAGTTGGAAACAGTAAACTTGAGTGCACTCAATAATGGACACAGTCAAGACAATCCCAGACAATAGACGGACAAAAACAAGACGACACGTGTGTGCGCGATACCCCTTTGAATGCAAAACCAGAGTTAAAATTTACATCCAGGATTCCTAATCTGCCGTTGGCGCGCGTTGGAGTGCATTGGTGTGTATGCCGTCCCGACCGGTGGTGATGTGCCGTACTCACGACCTGGACCCTCAGTACCGCGGGCCTCCGCCCACAGCCCACACGTGCTTGTTCACCATACCGCATGCAGTCATCCGAGCCGCCTAAACGCTCACAGCTCTCCAGAACGACACTGCATCAGAGTTTAGCCTCATTAGTGTCTACGTCACCGGGAGCATCTACAAAGTCACAGATTGTTCGGTACTCACTCGGCGATGACTGGATCAGGATGTGAACTCCACGGCAGTAGCCCCATCCTCCGCCGCCAGCACACAGAAGAACCGAACACAGTGCCACGGCAACGTTACCGCGACTTAAACAGCAAATACAATCTTAACTCGCGACTCGTAATCCAACAACCAACTTCTCTTAATCCGTTGTCTCGAACGTCCGTCTCACACGCGTCGGCAGCGAGACTCGACCCGTTCCCACGAAACCACCCCCCATTGGCTGTCCAGAGCACGTGAGGTCCAGCGTCCAATGTCCTTTCGCTATTGCGAACCCCTGTAACCTTCGCTAACGACTCGTCTAAACCCACCCTGTATCCCATGTATATGAACAAAGAACATGCACATCCACACACACACACATACTTCCAACGCCACAGGACAAGACACACATAGAAGACAACATATAACACACAGGAACATTCAAACTAGTAGGGTGCTACATATTAACAATGCAAACTTGTATTACTGTTTCATAATCATAATTAATGCTAATAATCATTCCGAATTTAGGACAAATGAAGGACAATTTTACAAAAATGTAAAAATAATCGTTAGTTGCAGCCCTAAACTATATATTTTATGTGCATATCCTCCCCTCAAGATATAACGCGGGAATAGCGCTAAAGCGGCGTATACCTGTTTATTCTGCCCCTTCATTCTCTTTAGTCTGGTTCATCTCCCTGGTGGGCTGTTTACCTGCTTACCGGCCCGAGCCGCCCACGCGCACAAACTGCGCTCGTACGCGCACTTTAGCTGCACAGCTTCCAGTAACTTGTGTAAGGCTTGATTGTGTCTGTCCGTAGCCTCCGGCGTGCGTTCAGTGCTGTTACTTCCTCCTACGAGTAGTTTGGCGTCTTGACAGGATGTGTTTTCGGCAACATCTTCTCTGTAACATTGGGTAGATTTCTCTATCCCTCTCCATCCAACGTGCTTCTCTCTCTCTCTACCCTCACCCCATTCTCCCACACCCCCGCCTCACTCTCTGTTTTCCTACCTGTCCTCTCGCCTTCCTCCCACTCTTCTGCAGCCACCTCCAGCCTACGACTTTCTTGCCTCCATGATTGTGTTGCCGGCATCGCTGATGGTGCCAGGGCAGTGTAAATGTGGCGTCATAGTCTTGATGTTACTTTCCTTTGCTAGTCTCTTGTCTGTGTAACGGTGTGTTCCCACCGGATTTTGTGGCCGCTTGTTTTGGCGGCCACAGTCCCGAAAATACCATGTATTCGCGCCGCAAGAATTTGCGGCTGTGCCCAGTGGACTGCCCCCGAGAGCCGTTGGGTGAGGGCAGGGGGGTGTGGTGCTCGAACGTGTGGTCCGTTCCCGGCGGGGGAGTGACACACGGCCACCCGCTCTGCGTTGCCCTAGCTCCCCCTCTCCATTTGTGAAGAATTAATAACGCCGTGGTCGAGATATATATATATATATATATATATATATATATATATATATAAATTATTTTAGCTCCGCAAGTCTCTGCGGCTTCCCTTCCACCTATTTGGATTGGATACTTATAGCGTTTAAAGGATGTATCCGATCTAACAACCAGGCGTCGCTCGAACGTGCGTTTGGTTCTGGAGTCCATTGAATCAAAAAGCCGCATACTCGGCTCCGTTTCAGACCCGCATTGAGGCGCGCTCTCTGCGAGACGCTTCCTAGTCCGTCACTTGTCATGCCTACTGTGCTGTGATTGGATAACTCGTCTCCAGACCCTACGTATGTTCGAGCATTCATTGGACAATTAATCAACTGTGTGATTCTTAAAATGCATTATTTAACATTGCGGGCTGGTGAAAATTATATGGCATTTCCTTATGGCTTTATTCAAGTTTTTGCAAGCGTCAAAAGTCAATGATGCACTTCCCCTGCAGAACTGCGGGCGGTATCTGGTGCCAGTCAGGGTGAGTGAAAAAAAGTATTTCCTGGTGATTAACTAGTTTTGTCTTTTCTTCTCCATTTTATTTATTCCGTGGTGTGCGCTTGTGTTTTTGTTTAGCCCCCGAGTGTACCTGCTGTGACTTCAAGCCCACACGATTTGACACTGCTTGGATCAAAGTTTAGACTTTTTCACAACTTCTCGCTCATTAACTCCACTACCTGTTCTGCTCTGCATTGTTTCCAAAACATTGTTAGCTGCCGTTCTCCCTTCTAGCGGATCTGATTTGACTGTAATATGTAGCAAGTAACCACCCTGATTGTTACCTGCGCCAGGGCGTAGCCGTGAAGCTGGTTATTTTTTAGCTGTGTTGGTTTGTCCCTTTGATAACTGAAAACGTTTTGCACGGATCTGGATGAAATTTTGCAGAGTTGTTGGAAATGAAAAAAGAAATGTGTGATTAATTTTTGATGCATTTCTGTAGCCTAGGAGTAACATTATCATACTTAATCACCAACTTACCGATAGATCGCTGTCACGTGACTAAACTTCCGGGTCCAGGGGCCGCTGGGAAATATAGTTGGCATGTTCGCCGGTGGCGTCAATAGATATCGCGCTACTCTACAAACACTTGCATTGATAATGAGTTGCCACATGTTTCTGTACCACTACAGCACGTTTGCAATCTCTGAGGGCTTCTAGTTACGTTTGTGACTGTTGAGATGTTCATAGATGAGTTTGGTAGTTCCGTTAAATTTCTAGGCTGATCATGACTTCCGGTGGCATTTCTTTTGCCACGTCTTGGACTATTTTTCAACATGCCTATTCAGTGTCCCGTCCACCTGTGTAGCTCTTCTGTCTCGCTTGTTGTTTGCCACGAGGAGAGACGCGGGAGGTCCCACCACCGCACGCTCTCCGGCTCTAGTCGACGCGGGTCACATGACCTGACACGTCACGCACTAACTTTCGATTTTTCATTTTGATTTAGAATTAAAACAAAAGCACATGAAATGTTTATTTAATGATGGAACTCTATTAATTTTTAATATTAATGTATTCAACACAGCAATATATAATTTTAATATTCTAATCCTAGTTAATAGTCTAATCCTAGATAATGTGATGATAATGATGTAATTGGTCACAGAGCGAGCTGTAGTAAGCGGATTTTGACTAATTCAGCCACTTGGGTCCACTACGATGACTTTACACAGGCAGCTATACAGACACTGGAAGTGTGTTTCAGCCACTTGGGTGCACTACGATGACTTTACACAGACAGCTATACAGACACTGGAAGTGTGTTTCAGCCACTTGGGTCCGCTACGATGACTACACAGACAGCTATACAGACACTGGAAGTGTGTTTCTGCCACTTGGGTCCACTACTACAAGACTTTACACAGGCAGCTATACAGACACTGGAAGTGTGTTTCAGACGACGGAACAAAATGTCAGTTTTGGAGTGCGTAGGGGACATAATGCTTTTGCGTTGGTGACAATAAATATGGAATGAAAGTTCAACATCATCTGCTAAGCCTGTGAAACGTTTTACCCCTTTGTCAACATCGAAGTGTTAAAAGTGTGCCTGTGTTTATGGTGTGCGTGTGGATTATACATGTACCTATAGAAAAACAGAAATAACACTCTTGTGATGTGCCCAGGATCAAATTATCCGCCGTTCTCACCGTCTCGGTGACTCATGCATTTTTCACATGCCACTTAGCCCTCGCCCTGAGCAGCAAGTAGGAGTTCACAGCGTTGCTGTTTTTAGCGAGGCTCTACTAAAGCATCTTTACTCTTGAGCAAGAGTGATATAATATGACAAGAAAATCACTTACAATCAAACATTTATTCAGTATTTGGCGCTTGCATCACCATTCCAATGATGTCCTTAAATCTTAAATCATTGTATAATTATAAAAACATGGCACGGCAATGGTCAAAGGTCACTAGCGACCAACCACGGCAAATAGTTATAAATGTAAGTACTTTTGACTGTTTGTGATGATTGTTGAATTTTATGATTCTATGATTTTATATCAATTTGACACCGTCGACTCTAATCTTGGCCCTTGCTATGGAGTGCACTATAAGTGAGTGCAGCGAGTAGGGTATAGGAATAGAAATTGCTCCCTATCCTCTACTCCCTACTCCCCATATAGTGCACTCACTTATAGTACACTCAACAGCAACGGCCAAGATTTAGGACACTAGCGTCGGGGCCGTCAAAATTATTATAAAAATATAATTATAAAAAGTATAAATATAAAATTCAACAATCTTTTTTTTTTAAGTTTAGGTACACAACTTCTTTAGGTAAACATCTTGCAAAGCATTATGGGTTATATTCCTTCATCTAGGGTACATCCGATTGTTACTACTTTTTGCGGTGCATTGTGGGATACTTTCAGTGCACTAATAGGGTACAAGGAGAATTCTGACACCCCTACAAAATGGCGTGCACACCATATAGTGCACTATATGGGGGACAGGGAGCGATTTGGGACACAGCCATTGTCTCTAAACGGACTGCTGTGGTTGTTTGAGGAGCTCAAAGTCACCGCAGAAATGCTCCAGCCCCAACTTTAGTTTGTGTGGAGTCAGCTTCCTCCATACCTCTATAGACATGAACTCTGATCGCTGTGTCCACACTGTCATCAGAAAGTGACAGTGTTGACATGATGTAAGCTGTCCAAAAGCTGTTGTCATCTTCACAGTTGACCGGTTTGCGGGAGAGATTCGTTTTTTTATTACTCTGTTTACATTACTTTAGGAAAAAACTTTCAACAAATCATTTCAACAAATACAGTGGATTGTCCTACTGTGGAAACAAAACCAGAAACATAATAATTTGTATGTTCTGGAACAGGGACACTTATTAACCGGTCAATACCAGTTTTGTTTAGTTCCTCTGTTGTGGCTTGTCCACGGACGGCACAGGCCGGACGGCATCGTCCACACATCACACGCCGCACTCCTGCCACCGGTTCCCGCATCCCGACCTGCATTGGGATTGGCTCTTCGCCCCATATAAGGAAGACGCTGCCCTGGGTCTGACGCGGCGGGATACAATTCCCTTGGTATGTACTTGACCAAGGTGAACCGTTATTGTACTGTACCTGCAAGTAGGGCTGCAACTAACGATTATTTTAATAGTCGATTAATCGTTTCAATAATCGACAACTAATCGATTAATCGGTTGAATATTTTTTCTTCAGAAAGATACCCAAAATATTCACGACAAGCGACAATTTCAAGAGATGAATCTTGTAAACTTGAAATATCGTCTGATTCGGCTATTCTAAAACAGCAAATGTACCAACAATTAAGATTTGTAGGTTTTCTTCATATTCCTGTGTTTCATCCATTATCTCCATTTAATATTTCATATTTTGTAAAATTATGAATTAATCCAAATTTGGCTGTGTCGCGGGAGGTCCCACCACCGCACGCTCTCCGGCTCTAGTCGACGCGGGTCACATGACCTGACACGTCACGCACTAACTTTCGATTTTTCATTTTGATTTAGAATTAAAACAAAAGCACATGAAATGTTTATTTAATGATGGAACTCTATTAATTTTTAATATTAATGTATTCAACACAGCAATAAGCATAATAATAATAAGCATTAAGGCATATGTGTGCTTTCCAGCGCTCTGCCCAACCAACTGAGCCACTGGGCAGCACAGTTGCCGATTAATTTTATCATTGATTAGTCAACGATTAATCGACTAATCGTTGCAGCCCTACCTGCAAGGACGACTCTGATCTCCAGGAACATTATTATTTTTTTTTTTCTAACCGGTTAGGGGACGTCAATTTATTGGCGGAACTCTTAACCAGAAACATTTTAATTCAGTTTCTGTTCAGAACAACCAATTGGGAGAAAATATCAGTTCAATGCCCTGAATATAATATTCTTCCATCATATGACTTTGTTCATCTTCATCTGCATTGGAGGAAATTGCATATTTCACCGTACCTGTATCTTGAATCTTGGTACATTCATATTTTCTCCCATGTACACTTCATTTGATTAGAACACGCCATTACTGGCCTATTTGAGTCATCATATCAGATGAGATAGCCATCCTGACCAGAAATGAGAAATATTGGCTCTGTCTTGCAGCAATAATAGCTCAATCTATATTTCATCCCGCCGAGAAGAAAAATGCCGCGTTGATCTGCCGTCCGGGAGACCGAGTAAACACCAGCCGAGCTGAAAACTCAATACCAGCCACTCCTCTGGCCAGCTTGGCTTTTGAAGGAAATTCAAAATGTATTCATGACGATGGTGAAAATGTTTTTTAATGAATATTTTAGTGATATACATTTTGCATAACAATAAGAGTGTAGTTTTTAATGCTTTTATGCAGGAATCACCAACACCTTTTCTCCGCCCTTCCCTCGGGAAGGTACTACAGAGCCCTGCGTACTAAGACCTCTTGTTACCCACCCAGTATTTTGGTTAGTGTTTGTCTATTATTTGGTATTCTTGTCACGGGTTATGGAATGACCCAGAGAGGTCAAACGAAGGAGGGATTAGAAACCCTTTATGAAGACCAGAAAAACAATATTTATATTTTGCTTCTTTATTTTGAGTGATCTAAATAAAGTCCATGGACTCGTCCTCGGACAAGGTACTCATCTCGGTATCGGCTGACTCGGGGTCCACCAGGGCGGAATCAGGTTCCTGTGGAGGCTCCTGGAGGTCAGGTTGCAAGCAGGACAGACAGCACCCAGAATGAGTCAAACTCCAGAGCCAGTACAGTAATCCATGGAAACTTCATCAAGGTATTGAAACATAGTGTGACGTGCTTAGTCAGGCTAGCTCACCTGGACCAAGACTTTGGGACCGTGTCCATCAGGGGTCTGGCGCTGTCTTAAGAGGAGGCGGACTGTCGAGTGCTGACTGGGAGCGCTGGGTCTCCCGCAGACGATCTCTCTCCGGGAGGCGCTGCTGGGCGGTCCGTGAACGATGCGCGCTGGTTGGAAACCCGGTCCTGCTGACTGGTGTTGTGTGTTGCCCTCTGTACTCCTGTGATTGAGTTAACCGGCAGCACCTGGACCCTGTGGGGGAGGGGCCCAATAAAAAAGTGGCAGCAGGATTGCAGAGGTCTCCTCCAGCTCTCCAATCTGGCTGTGTCCGAAATAATTCCCTATCCCCTACTCGCTACTCCCTACCCCCCATATAATGCACTCACTTTAGTCCACTCAACAGCAACGGCCGAAATTTCAGACACTAGAGTTGGCGCCGTCAAAATTATTATAAAATATAATTTAAAAAAATATAATTATAAAATTCAACAATTATCACAAAAAGACAGACGACAGACATTTATAACGATTTGCCGCAAAAAAAAAAACCTAAACCTTTGTTGCCTTCCTCCTATAACACATGTATCACCTCTAGAGTGAGAAACACCAGAGACTTTAAGCAAGCACGGTTTACACGGCCGCGACGGCACCCGGAAATAGACGGCTCCTCCAGGGCTTTGAACCGATACTTTCTCCCACTCCGTTCGCTCCGAGCAGAAACTAAATTATGACGTTTCCGGTTATGAGTTCCACCCACAACTTGACGTTCCCGAACCGTTTAGCATTACCATTGTTTTTAAATAAGTGTTCCTGTTCCAGAACATAAAAAATAATAATGTTTCCGATCTCGTATCTGTTCCCTGGGAACAGACAACTCCCTCTCATCCTGTGACGAGTCCTGTAGTGTTACTTACCGTGTGTGCTGGTGGCGATTCAACTCCTCCTTCTCCTCACTCCAACTCACCTGGTTCGTCGTCTCGTCCCCGAAGTTGGCCACAAATGATGTGCTGGACCAGTGATGGCAAAAGTACCCAAATGTCTACTCTTAAGAGTAGAGTAAAATACATTTGTGAAAAAACAACTCGTCGTACGACTACAAAGTACTGATCCAAATATCTACTGGAGTAGAGTTAAAAGTACATGCTCAGAAATGTTCTCAAAAAGTATTTTTGAAAGTAAAAAGTACAAGCTCTAAAATGTACTCAAAAGTATAAAGTACTAAAAAGAAAATTGCATTTTTTTTATGTTAGTTTGTCAATGTTATTGTTTGAATAAATTACTTACAACCTAGACTAATTTAACTTATATCTCGGGATTAAATGAAAACCACGTATTAACTTAATAACTGTGACTGTACTCGGTCTATCAGCGCCCCCTACTGACTAATATTATACATGTTATCCTACCCTGTCAATGTGCAAAAAAAAAAAAGAAAAAGTAACGAGTCTGTTTTGGTAAAAGTAAGGAGTAGAAGTACAGATATTTTTGTTAAAAATGTACTCAGTACAAGTAAAAAGTGCTTCCAAAAATACAGATACTTCAAAATTGTACTTAAGTAC
>OMKY01167985.1:4019-15980 GCA_900302395.1 Bregmaceros cantori
TTTTCCCCCCTTTTTTTTTTTGGGGGGGGGGGGGGGGCGCGGGGGTTGGGGGGGGGGGGGGGGGGGGGGGGGGGGGGGGGGGTGTTGGGAGAGTCGAGTGAGTTTCGGGCAAGGATCAAGGCTCGCAGGGAAGTAGTGGGGAAGTGAGAATGGCCATCCAAGGGTTTTTTATTTTTATTATTATATCCCACAACAGGAGTAGAATTGAAACTCTGTGCTTGGCAGACAACCAAAGGCAGTTAAGACGCAACTGTGATGGTATCGGAATGTAAGCTATAAAAACGGGAAATAAAAATCAGCATGGGCAGTGGTCCAGACCTCCCTTTCTTCTTCCTTTTTATTTCTTCAAAATTGTGTTTATACTATAATAATAATAATAATAATAATAATAATAATAATATGTGCTGGCTCTGTGGCGCAGTCGGTAAGACATCCGCATTCAGCGACGCAAGTTCTCTTCCGCTTGCCGACCTTTCTGGGATCTCTCTCGTCTGACTTTCAAGGCCAACCCTGTCAATAAAATTGAAAATGAAGCTTATGCGGAAAAATAACGTATACAAAAAATAATGACACCACAATTTAAACTAATTCATGAATGTTAATGTGCTTCCAATGCTTTGTGTTTATTCTTAATTATATCCCAGAATGGTTGGTTACCTGACTGATATAAAGATTAATTGTATTACAGGATTTTGTTTATTTATTCATTTATTTATTGAAAAACTGAAATCTGAAATTGGGATTTGAGAGTGTTGTGGCCGTAGGCCAACCAAGGGCCTCGCCTGGTGAATAACACCAGTATTAATCTCATTGACCTCGTCTGCAATGCGAAGGGCAGACAGACACCTGCTAGTGTTATTGTATGCGTGGGCTATGTGACGAGTCATTTCATTTGCTAACCCCAAAAAGGGGTTGAGCCACTACCACTAGACGTTGGTAGTGGCGGAACAGGGAAGTGAGCTAGAGAGTCTCGGATGCTGGCGCCGTGGAGGGACGACGGGGGTCCGACTCTGGAACTGCCTGTACCAATTGAATTGTCCTGAAGTATCCTGAATAAATCCTGGTGAATACATCCACACCGTCTGATCATTGGAGAACCTGGTAAGATGACCTTTTTGATGATTTGGGTAAATCGTCCAATGTTTATTCTGCAAACCATGACTCGTTGGGTAAACGTGACAAGACTAATAGCTTGCGGTTCTATCAACCACAATAGACCAAAAAAAATCAGGTTTAATTATTAAGCAAAACCATAAAACCTTGACACTTTGCAGGCACTAACACAAGGTATATGTTGCGGTGTCAGATGTGCATGCACACGCACAACAAAAAATTCTGCAAACTGGTTTGAAATCTATGACTCAATGGGTCTAGTGCTGGAATATTGGCGGAGCGAAGTCTCAAGGCTGGCTCTGTGCTTCATGATGGGAATAAAAATATGACCCTGAATTGGGGGTAACAAACTAACAACACAACAAATAAGGCTAGTATCAACCGCACACTATTGGCAGCTCAAACTATTTTCAAGACTCGTCCACAATCTCGCACATGATTCCCTGACGTGAAGCCTTGTACCAACAGTATTCTCCCAGATTCCATATCACATCTCCAAAGGATATTTTCATTTGTACATTTTCATTATACATGAAAGACACTCATAGATTGCAGAAACCTGCACTGTAGTGGTACAAAAAAATAGTACTTTTACTGCTAGCAGTATGTGTGGCAAACCATTATCATAAGTGCTCGAAGAGTAGCGCGATTGACGCCAACGGCGAACATGCGAACTACATTTCCCAGTGGCCACCGCAACCCGGGATTCTGGTCATGTGACCGCGGTAAGCACCCAGCGATCTATCGGTAAGTTGGTGATCAAGTATGATTATGTTACTTACTATCACTTCTTCTGTTGGTCATTTACAACTACTTCCAAAAAATTTCATCCAGATTCATGCCCACCTTTTTTAGTTATCCTGGCGACAAACCAACGCAACCAAAAACAGAACCTACTTCCGCTGCGCAGCCCCTGCGCAAGTAACGAATGGACATTCTTTTACTTTCCCACAAATCAAAGCATCTCTATGTATTAATGTTTAAAGCACCATCTGATTAAGAACAATGTTGTGAATGAAATGAAACTCATATTCACTAGCCAGTTTAATTAGTTTAAAATAGCCCAGACTCTCAACCAACTGTGCTTCCATTCTTCCATAATTTCATTGATCCAATATTATGATATTGCGTCAAGTCATGCTCCAATAATCGTTGCGTGGTTATTAGTTCATATTTCATGATGTCTCCTCTAATTTTTGATATAATTTTATATAATGGTTGACATATTTGGTGAGTATTACTGGGTTCTGGAGGGCTATATTGATTTCTAGGGCTGCAATGATTATTTTAGTAGTCGATTAGTTGCCGATTATTAAAACGATTCATCGATTAATCGGTGGGATCATTTTTCCTTTTAAAAATTACTCAAATTCTCAAAGCAAGAGAAATTAATCCTGTTAACTTTAAATCTAGTCAAATGCGGCTCTTCCCATCTAATGTACAAATATTAAGTTACATCATCTGCCAACAAAGGTATTACATGTCATTTATAGCATAATATTTTCATGGTCTTATTCATGTGTATTTTCTATCAATTATGTACATTTAATGTTTAATTTTTTCTGAAATTGTGAAAGAATATCAAATTTGTGTGGATAAATGAGTGGAAAGCCAGCTCAAAACTGCTGACAATAACGACAATAACAATGATTCCATTCTTTGCCGATTATCGATTATTAGATTAGTCACCGATTAATCGACTAGTTGTTGCACCCCAATCGCTTTCAAACCTCATCTTCGAGCTCACAATCCATGTGGCCCAATGCTCAAATGAATTCAATTTTATTTCCAGGACAATGCACTTTGATGAACATATTCCTATAAATCAAAACAAGAAAAAACATTGCATGAGCTGTTGAGCCAGGTTTGAATGTGGGTGAGACCCGTTGAAGGTACCGATGCTGCTTCCTCTGGGAAGGCTTTCGGGAAGATAACAGTGTCATCTGCATAGAGCTGGACGGCAACATGCTGACAGTGCTCAGTTAAGTCATTAATGTAAAGAGAGAATAGAATAGGGGCCCAGTATGGACCCTTGGGAGATCCCTACTGGACACCTGCTGTTTGAGTGAGGCGCTTCCCTGTCAGCTTTGTGGGATAGTAAATAAATCTAAGACTGCCTCGTTGCCCTGGCGACATTAGTAATTATCATGATGGCCGCCGTTTTTGTTTGGGTCCTACATCGCAATGCTCATGTTTGCTGCAAGTACGGAGATTCGTGCTCAGCTTAGTGTAGTTTGCCGACTTGCTCTTTCATTGTCATCATTTATTAATTAATTTATTAATTTCATTTACATTTTTACCATCAATTGCTGACATTGATTGTTGAGCTTATGATTTGTATATCTTTCTGTAAGTGATCAACCTGCCAAACCTCACAATTGTGCAACAAAGCTGACAAAGACGTAGTAGTGAAAATATTGTAAAAATAAAGAAATAAATAAATAAATAAATAAATAAAAATAAAAAATAAATAAAAACATGGAGATATTGAGGACGGACATGAGAAATAATCACCTGGTTGTCGAATTTGAGCGACTGTGTCCCGACCAGGAAGCGGATGGCATCGGTCTCAGCAGTCTGTGCAGTCAGGGTCCTGGCCTGCAAGTGTAATGATAGAACAGATGTGTAGACAGCAGATATGGACAGAGTAGCCATAAACACTACTTAATTAAAAGTATTGCTACCTCAGCAAAATATTACTCAAGTAAAAGTAAAAGGTTGTCATCCAAATAGTTACTCAAGTAAAAGTAAACAAGTACTCCACAAAAGTAACTTGTGAAAAATTTACTCCAAAATTAAAAATGTACACACAAAAAAATGTAACGGAGTAAATGCAATGCGTTACTGCCCATCTCTGGTAGACATCCATCAACCAACCATGGATTGTTTTCATCCTACGCCACCTCCACAGTGGTCGTCAGTGGTCGTCTCTCAGCATGACAATGAAATAAAATGGGAAAAGGCAGACGTGTCTCATGGCTAGTTTAATTGCTTCATCCCGATGCATGAATGACATTTTCGGCTTTTCACAGCCAGGAGCAACTACTATATTAATCCCATTGTTTAACCATTAGTGGTGCACCGATCACGTTTTTTTTGCTCCCGATCCCACGCCTTTGATTTTAAGGATCGGCCGATCCGATCTCTGGTACCGAGTCCCGATACCAAGTCCTGATACTGCTTTGCTTGTGGTATAACTAGAGCAGAACTTTATTCTGGTTAGGTTCTTATCGATATCCCTAAATAATAACACATATCAGTGGAGCAGAACTTTATAATTCTCTACACAGTATGAGTATCATCCCACAGCAGTAGCAAGTGCTGCTGGCAGAGCGCACCATCATCCACTCTCCAGAGCGGAGCGCTTCCCGACTCATTTACCAATTCTGATCAGGACAAAATCATGAGTGCCGAAAAGGTCTGATCGGCTCCTGGCCAACCGGTTTCCCCATCCCCAAAAACATTCTAGTTAACCTGTCAGTGCCCCTGGCCAAGGCACTGGCTCACAATCTGGATTGGCCCCCGGGCGCTGCGCACATGGCTGCCCACCACTCCTCAGGGATGGGTTAAATGTGGAGGAAGAATTTCACTGTGCATGTATGTATATGTAACGAAATAAAGTGTCTTAATCTTAAACTTAATGAACCATTCTGCAATGATTGTCACCTCTTGTTTCATGCACCATGTTGCAATGATTAATGCCTCTGTAAATTGTATTAATTCATTCAAACGTAATTCATTCTTTGAAAAAAAAAATGTAAACTTACAACTAGGTTGGAAAAAGTTGAATCACTTTTATTGCTAGGTCATGGAAACAGAACTAGAAACTGATTTCAAACATTTGGTAAGCACACTGGTTCAGTAAAGTATAGCACAGTTCGGGTCAGATTAAAAATCATTAGCTTACCTATAGAGCCCTTTGCATTTTCATGAAACCATGCCCCCAGATTGACATCATCTGCTTACAAAATGAGAGAGGACTACTTTCTGAAAAAACAGAATGAATTGTGAAAATGTCGTATTTGGCATGTGTCCAGTCGACTGCCTATGGATATTGTTTAGGCAGCTTTAACTGTCCAATCACAGTGTTTTCAAACACAGCGATTGGACACAACGATTGGATCACACTTGTGCATGATTAGATTGCAGTTTAGCGTGAATTTCCGTGATTGGTTTGAATAAACACATATCTCTCCATGCCCTCTACATAAATTACACTGTCAGATCAGACAGTATAAAAAAAACAATGTTCTTTTTTTTCTATTCTTAAGACAGCAACAGCATCTGTTGCTTATGTGGACCAGAACTGTATCCACCAAATACATCTTCATGGTTCACTTTCTCTGCTTGTAGCAGAATGTGCACCAACATGGATCAGCTTCCTCCAGATTCTGCGGTTCAGTGTCATTCTGTTGAGTGTTGTCAGGTCAAGTCCTGACCATTCGTAAATGTTGTCATGCCATCCTTTGGGTTGTCTTCCTCTACTTCTCTTGCTGACCATTGATCGTTCAAGGCGTTTTGTCAGAACTAATTGGGATCGCCTGATGTGTCTGCAGAGTTCAAGGGTTCTCCTTTTGATACGAGACAAAGTTCAGTCAGGTTTACGTCCACTATATGGAGTCACCGGCGGCCATGCCTGCTACACTGATTTGTAATAATTTGCCTTATAATATATATATTTATAATACACTTTATTTATGAAATAAATAAAATGTATTTCTTGTTATATTGTCACTTGCATATTGTCTTGAGTTGATATGGACTACCCTGTGGGTGTGTCTGAAATAATTATTCATATTGTCATTATTGGTTTGAGTGAGGTTAGTCTACGGAGCTATTTTATTTCCATGTGGTCTAAAAGGCGGTGGTATCCTGTCATCCAACGCATGATCAATGCATGAACAAACACGTATTCCTCATTAATAACGAAAATGACAACTCCATATCCTACTGCACAGTGATGATACGCATCACTTGCAGGGTGAAGTGGGGGGAATTACCTGGAATTCAAGACCATAAATGACAGGTGCGTCGTCCTCCATCGTCCACCTCTAGCTCCGTGAGTTTGACAATAAACCAGAACACTTTTACAAATCAACGTATTTGACTCAAGATATGTGTTCCATCAAAAGCGACACAAAAATAAAGTTCGAAATGGAACTCGTAACGATTGTAACATCCCTACATCCGTACACACCGCAACGCTTGCGTAGCCCGGCGTGTGCGTAAAAACCGCAAATGGTCCAATGTTAAATGATGACGATGACGAGTTTTCTACGTAGATCATCTTCGAGAATACCGTAGTGATTACATTTGTCCCCTTGCGGGTGCCGTATGAGTGGGAAATTCAGCCCTTACAGGATTCGAGTCAAACGAAACAAAACATTTCTGTGCTGCAAGCAGTGGACGCATGCAATAATAGTATTTTGTGTTTATTTAAAAATTTACCTATGCTTAATAATCGTTTTTTTCCAGGACATGAACCATGCAAGTGATTTATAACACAGTTCAATTCTGTAATCGCTATCCAGTAACGACCGTTCCCGAATCACACTTTCCCCAGGGCGCATGCGCTGTGTGCTTCCTGCTGTCAACCTGGCGAATCAGCATCAACACTGAAGGTAAGCTTCACTGTTACCGCTGGGTAAATAACGTTTTTAAACCGTTTATCATGTCACTCAGTTCGAGGGCTGCAACAATCAGTCGATTAATCGTTGACAGATCGATTATAAAATTAATTGACAGATTATTTAATAATCAATAATCGCCAAGGAATTGAAACATTGTTATTGTGGTGATACTATCCTCTATTTTTTTCCCACAAATCCAGTCAATTAATTAAAGCTTTTTCGTCAATATGATTAGAATATAGCATGTTGTTTAATGAGGGAATATATGCATTGACTAGACACTAGCTAGTGCTTTCACCATTTGGCTTGTGCCGTCTCGTTAGTCGGTGACAGTGAACTGAACTAAATTAATATTGGGCTATATTAAATATTATACTAGTTTTTAATGACGTGTCACCGTTTCATCATATTCAAATCAAATCAAACTTTATTTCTATAGCACTTTTCAGGCAGAGCAATTCAAAGTTCTTTACAGCAACATAACAAAGCAAAACAAGAAGAATAAGAGGAAAGGAACACTTGACCCCAGCCTTCCCAACCCATTAAAGCCACCATACCCACATACAAATACAAGAGCACACACACAGTTACACAGGCAATGGATTTGTCATTAAAATTATAGTCAGGGCTTGGCACCGAGGATATACCGCAAGAGGAAACACTGGAGTACTAATGACAAAAATATTTTTTTTTTCGAGTATGAGAAAATAAATGAATGCATAGATAAAGAACTAAAAACAATATAAATATTTACCGGTATAGTAGGAAAATGATAATAAATAAATACATAATTAAATAAAAGTATCTAATATTGTCCCTTATTGTCCCTTATCTAATATTGTCTATATTGTCCCTTGTCCGCAAATAGAATGGTGAATATTAAGTATACTTTAAAATGGTAATGAACAGATAATGTCTACCTACAGATCAGTTGGCACATATTGTCTGACTAACATTGTTAAAGTAAAAATAGAAGGTTTTTTTGTCGTGTGTTTCTTTGATGTGTTAATATATTGGTTCTTCATCATCATATTTCACTATCCACTTAGAGCAGAATGTGCAACAACATGCAACATCCTCCTAGATAGATTCTATTTAGGGTCTGATCTCTCATAGATGCTGTCACGCCGTTCTTTGGGTTGTCTGCCATTTTACGTTCTGCAAATTTGGCCGACTTAGGAACACTTTATAGACGAGTTTAGCCACGAAATACAGGGGGCTGGCATTTTGTCCGGTCACTCTGCAACACACTTCCGGTGTCTGTATGAGTTCCATTTAATCTCGTTGTAGTGGACCGCGGTGGCTCACAAAGAACACAAAACGCACACCAGTTCAAAATCCGACTACTAGATGTTGCTCTGTGACCAGAAACACATCACCCCCCTTGCATCATTCACCATTTTGTATAAATATTGATGAAATACAGTCAAAATCCAACTCGGAGGACCAATAGCCTGTCTGCTTTTACTAGTAATTCCAAAACGAATGAGGAAAATGGAACGGCTTGCACTGATTATTAAATCATGCAGTTGTGGGTCACAGATCCGCACAAGAGCATTAGGGTGTGGAATAGCACACCGCAAGTTACAACCATCCGTTTTACATAACCGTGTAGGTGTGTGCTCCCACTAAATAGACATGTTGAAAAATAGCCAAAACACGTCGAAACAACTGGCACCAGAAAAGACGTTCCAAGTGCAAATTTAACCGGAAGTACCCCCCGAACTCGTGTATACGATTGCACACTCATGATGATCTGCTTTTGATTGCAGCCTTTATATTATATTTGAATGTCATCAGTCCATTACGTTGAAGAATTGGGATTGGTTTAAGGATTTTTATTTATGTCATATATATATATTCATCAACATCAATATATAATACCTGAAAAAATAGAGTAATGTATCTGTTAAAGTCATGCTTGTGTGGTTCTCTTCACTAAAGCATTTCTGTGTGCATGGGTGTAGGTGGGATATTCAAGATTCATTTTAATTCACCATATTGCATATACATGACAGCAGTACACACACATGGAATTTTAGTTGGGCATGAAACAACTCAACTCAACTTCAATTGTTACACCCTTTCCGTTTTATCTTCATTAGCAGGAGAATGGAGAGCGGGGAGGCTCCAGCCCAGCGTCCGTTCACTCTGAACATCCAAGCGGACGATTTGTGTCTCGATGACCCTCTGGTGGCCGGCGACCATGCCTCTCATGGCCAGAACCACAACCTCCTCCCCGAGGACAGCATCGACCTCGGGGGAGACTTCCTCACTCCGCCAGAAGGTGGGGAACCCGGGGAGAGCCCGCTGGATCAGCTCAACGAGCAGCTGATGGAGAGTGTCATGATTTCGGACTCGCCCAATGTCAGTGAGGAGGACGATGCCGCGCCCGTCGAGCCCTTGCCCGGCACGGATGGAGACAGCCTAGGAAATCCACAAGTGGAGTCTTCAGACACGGGTGTGGTGGAAAAACCAGATCCCACAGAGGAACACGCGAGTGAGATGGTAGGGCATACCTGGAGTTAGGGCTGTACGATTTTGCCAAAAAATAAAATCCTGATTTGCGTCTTTGAAATATCGATTTTCGATTTGTTTCCGATTTCTTGAAGAAAAGGGACAAAATATATCAAAACTAGAAGTTTCATATTTCAAACTTTGCAAATGGTGTCCATTTTTGTAATTAAGTAGAGACAACTCACTCTTTGTCTTAAGATTAATTATCAATATTTTCGCAATCTGCCGGAGGTGGGACATAGACCCGGGTCTCCATCTTGACAGTAGGGCTAGACGCTACACTATCTGAGCTGTGTTAGTTCCATGCAGTAGATTCGAGGAAACCGCTGCGTGTTGCTGGAGGTGATCGCAGTTTGTAACCTCATAACAGTTGTCAAACTATTATGTTACTTTTAGGCTACAGAGATGCAACAAAATGTAATCTCTTGTTCTGTTTGTCATTTCCAACAACTCTACAAAATGTCATCCAGATCCATGCAGAACTTTTTTAGTTATCCTGCTGATAGACAAACCAACAAGACCGAAAACATAACCTGCTCGCGTAGCAAAAAATAGTTGTGTGTAATGTTTGCAGTGACAGTGTCATACATCATTTTTACTTCAGTAGAGAGTAATATGGTCAATTACTTTTTCAATTGCTTTATTATTTTTTCCCTAACGATTCCTTCCAAACAGAAACAGAATTATAACGTTTCCGGTTATGAGTTCCACCAATAAATTGACGTTACTGAACCGGTTAGAACAAAAAAATATTGTTCCCGGAACGGTTAATTTCGTTCCTGTCAGCTGTTTAATGCTATGTAATATTTGTTGCAGCGAACCCAAAGCGCCTCGCTACAGAGACCCGTTGGTAGCGCTCTACAGCCGAGGTCTTGTTGTGGGGTCTTGTAGATTGTATAAACACTCTTCTTTTATTTTTGAAGATATCCCAAAGTGCACTCCTTTGAGGAACAAAATAAAACCGCTATTAACCGGTTACCATTATTTTTAAATATGTGTTCCTGTTCCGGAACATAAAAAATGATAACGCTTCCGGTTTCGTTTCTGTTCCCTGGAAAATACTAAAAGTTCCCGGTTTTCGTTTTCGTTCCTTGAACCGGTTCAAAGCCCTGCTGGAGATCCCTTTTACTCACGTTACTGTAATGAATTACCTTTTATGAGTCATTTGTAATTTTATGAGTAGTTTTGGAAAGCGTAAATTTTACTTTTACTCAAGTACATTTTTTACCTTTGTACTTTTAACTCGTTACATTTGAGTCCCATCACGTTATTTATTACAAAACATATTGGTGGACGGTGAACATTTTTTTCATTTCGGGCGGAAAGTTAAACTTGTGTGCAGCCTGGCGAGCCAGAACCAACGCATCTTCACCATTGTACAAATCTAAAACAAAAAAATGGGTGTAACATAGTTTAATGCAAAATAAAGCTTGCTTAGCGGAGGTCTGCATTCTTGGAGTGCATTTCTAGTTAAAAGTTGTGATTTGAATATTGATAAAAAAATGAAAGAAAAGATAAATAATGGAAAGTAACTTTTACTCATTTCACTCATTACATTTTAAATGAAGTAATTTTGTAATTTTTGAGTACATTTTGAGATGGGTAATTATACTTTTACTCTGAGTACAATTTAAGCAAAGTAAAGATACTTTTACTCAATTACAATTTTTCCACCTCTGTCCCTTGTTGCTCTGTTGCCGCGGCGACAGTTAAAACACTTAGTTGCCGGTTCCGACCCCTGGCACTCCCCGTGTCCCCAGCGGAACACGCCCTAATCGCCCCAAATGCACCGGCTGGCGGCCGCCTCGCGTGCTGCGCCACTCGTTTGTCAACGTGCTCGCAGACGTGTGAATGTGTGTAACGCGCGTTAAAGAGAGCACTTGATGTCTGGCTGAGGCGGATGAAGATTAACGTTCCATTGACGCGTTAACAAAATGATGTAAACTGAAACGAACCGCTTCAGTGCAGATTCGTGAATAAGAGATCCAGTTAATTACCTGCTCCGGGGCCGCGTCGCGAAGCATGTTTTTGGTAGCGTTGGTTTGTCTGTCCCCAGGATAACTGAAAATGTTGTGCACGGATCTGGATGAAATTTTGTACAGTTGTTGGGAATGACACACGGAAGAATCAATTACATTTTGGTGCATTTCTGTAGCCTAGTAAGTGCATGACGTTGTCCTTAAAACCATAGACTGGATATAAAGTAGACGCAGCGTGCATGACGTTGTCTTTAA
Source organism: Bregmaceros cantori (assembly GCA_900302395.1). Taxonomy (NCBI): domain Eukaryota; kingdom Metazoa; phylum Chordata; class Actinopteri; order Gadiformes; family Bregmacerotidae; genus Bregmaceros; species Bregmaceros cantori. Next base: position 15,514 of record OMKY01167985.1, read on the forward strand.
AACCATAGACTGGATATAAAGTAGACGCAGCGTGCATGACATCGTCCTTGAAACTACAGACTGTATATAAAATAGACGCTGCGTGCATGACGTCATCCTTAAAACCATAGAATTTATATAAAGTAGACGCTGCGTGCATGACGTCATCCTTAAAACCATAGACTGGATATAAAGTCGACGCAGCGTGCATGACATCATCCTTAAAACCATAGACTCTATATAAAGTAGACGCTGCGTGCATGACGTCGTCCTTAAAACCATAGACTGGATATAAAGTCGACGCAGCGTGCATGACGTCGTCCTTAAAACCATAGACTGTATATAAAGTAGACGCAGCGTGCATGACGTCGTCCTTAAAACCATAGACTGTATATAAAGTAGACGCAGCGTGCATGACATCATCCTTAAAACCATAGACTGTATATAAAGTAGACGCAGCGTGCATGACATCATCCTTAAAACCATAG
>OMKY01167987.1:2444-13617 GCA_900302395.1 Bregmaceros cantori
GGTAACTTGCGGTGTGCTATTCAACATTCTCACCCAAATGCTCTCGCACTTGGGTGAGCATGATTTAATAATCAGTGCAACTCGTTCCATTTTCCCATTCCTTTTGGAAGAACTAGTAGAAGCAGCCAGCCTATTGGTCCAGAAGAACATGTGACCACTCGGTGAGTAACTTCAACGGAACGAGTGGGGTGATGTGTAAATGGTCACAGGCCGACGCCTAGTGGTCGGATTTTGAATAGCCGTGCGTTTTGTGTGCTCGGACCTCGGTCCAGTACCAGAGTTGGCATAGGCAACAATAAGGCACCGGAAGGGACCTGCAGAACGGCGGAACAAAATGACCAGTGTTTCACACGTAAACCCGTCTATTGTATACGGGTGATATACAAATAATATATGTATACATCTATCCTTTTGCAGGGGTTGAGTCCTGGCTGTTACGATACATATAACGCAGACATAGACTGCCAGTGGATTGACATCACAGACATACAGCCTGGCAACTACATATTGAAGGTAAGAGAGAGAAAGTTGTCAGAACTTACAGACTGTTATAAAGTACACGCAAAAGGGGGGGGGGGCATGGTGGTGCAGTGGTTAGCACAGCTCCCTCACAGAAAGAAGGTCCTGGGTTTGAATCCCAGCCCAGGCCCTTTCTATGTGGAGTTTACATCTTCTCCCCGTGTCTTTGTGGGTTTCCTCCAGGTGCTCCGTTTTCCCCACCACCACCAAAACAAAACAAAAAAAACGTTGTAGTTGACATGCTCCATTCAGTGCCCCTGGCTAAGACACTAGCTCAAAATCTGGAGTTGGCCCACGGGCCACCGCTCCTCAGGGATGGGTTAAGAGGTGGAAGAATTTCATTGTACATATATGCATGAGACTAAATGAAGTACATTTACCTGTCCTTCAAGGTGTTGCTTCCAGCAGGATTCTGTGAACAGGTGTCGCTCGTCAGCCGATTGGCCTGACTGTGATAATTAAGTTCAGCTGGCTTGGTTGGTTTAAACAAACGCAATCGAGTCAGACCAAGTGTTATGCAACACTGTTATTCCACCATACTGTTATTCCATACATACAATCTTGATATGTGTTCTCAGAGAGACGGACAGTAACTTATTACATTTACTCCATTACAATTTTTTTGTGTACTTTTTTACTTTTGAAGTAAATTTTTTACAAGTTACTTTCTACTTTTACTCAAGTAAATTTGAGGTGAAAAAATACTTTTGCTACTCGTTACATTAACTTGGCCTTTAGCGACACCCATTGGGAACCCCCTCGATCTCTTTCTCGCTCCCTCTCTCTTGGTCTAACGGTCTCTCTCTCTCTCTCTCTCTCTCTCTCTCCTAATATATATATGCTTTTCTTTTTACTGAAAGTTACTCAGTACTTCCACTACATAAGTAACTTTTGTGGAATACTTTTTTACTTTTACTTGTAACTATTTGGATGACTACTTTTTACTTTTACTTGAGTAATATTTTGCCGAGGTAACAATACTTTTACTTAAGTCATTTTTAGGGCTACTCTGCCCAGATCTGTGTGTACACTATATACACCGTCCTGCAGTCCATAGTAGGAATGAAGCATTGACAAACGTTAATGTGACTACTGCAGCTCCAGGTAAACCCCAAGTACTTGATCCGGGAGTCAGACTTCACCAACAACATAGTCCGCTGCAACATCCACTACACGGGGCGCTTCGTCACCACCAAGAACTGCAAGCTGGCACAGTGAGTACTAGACTTGGCCGATATTCACATTTACTTATCACAATATTGACAATTCACAATATCCAATATTATTGTCTCCCCAAACATCACAAGGACGAGATAGCGTTAGGTACAGGTGTGTTGATCATTTGATGGCAGCAATACTCAATGGTTTGACTGAGGTCAGTCGGGGTCTCCCCACCCATTGGGTGGGATGTCCGGTGGCCTCTCCTCTCTCTCTCTCTCTCTCTCTTCTCTCTTCTCTCTCTCTCTCTCTCTCACTCTCTCTCGCTCTCTCTCTCTCTCTCTCTCTCTCTCTCTCTCTCTTCTCTCCTGGACAGCCGACGAGGTGAGACGTGTGTTGGTGTGCCTACTACAAAGCCTGGATAAACCTCCCTGGATTGCATCGCCTGTCTTTTATGGGTCTTACCCATTCACTACAATACTACAAAACATTATTAACTGTATGCATTGAAGACAATAAAATGCACACACTTCTGTAGTTACCTGTGCCGGTGCGTAGCCACGGAGCAGGTTATGTTTTTAGCCACGTTGGTTTGTCCCCTCGATAACTGAAAAGGTTGAGCACGGATCTGGATGAAATTTTGCAGAGTTGTTGGCAATGACAAAAGAAAAAAAAGCGTTTCTAGTTTTTATATGGAATATAAAGTGTTGATAAAAATGTGATTTATCACTTCTAGTCCCGATTTCCCCATACAGTGAACAATCTACTATCTACTATAGCTATCTCTAACTAGTGAATGCACGCATGCAGGCAAAGGAGGTAGCCTGGCGAGCCATAACCAGCCGATCGTCGATCATTGGGTCTGGTAAAACCAGGGTCAAAAAACACGTCAAAAAAGTGTCAATCAAATCGTGTTATCCAGTCACAGCGCACTAGGTTGGACAAGCGGCGTGGAGGCGTGACAACATGTCTCGCGTTGTCTATACCAAACTCCGCCCACGTCTCGACTCGAATAATTTGATTGGTCAGCCCGTATACGGGCGACGTCTGCCTGATTTTCCCAGACCCAATGTAGCGTCTAGCGGCATGCGATGCATGGACGATTCGTTGGTTCTGGCCTGCCGGGCAAGCTTCACCTTGTCTAAGATCATATTTCACCATAAATTCCCGGTTTTTCCTTTATGGGGTCTTTCAGTCGGACCAGACCAGACCACTCAATCGAGTGGCAATGAGGCATGAGTAATGACAATTTCCTTGGAAGTGAACCGAACAATACATTCTCCGGTTGCTATTGAGGCAATCTGGTGTGTTTTTACGGCGTCTCTGTGGCGTCTTCCAACGACTTATCGCGCAGCACGCCGTCTCCCTGCTAAAATATTTGATGCCCCCAATGAATGAGCTCTCTCATTCTTGAGTGTGGATTAATGTGCACTGGAAAACTTTTTATACATGCTTGTGGCCCTCAAAGGGCCTGATATATAGCGCTCTATTAAGATGCCTATCACGTTCGTAATTTCTGCTGGAGACAGTCTGCAGTGGGCTTATGCCCTCCTTCCTGGAGGCTTACATCTTCAACAGAACAGGAATATTGAAGATGTGTAAGAGCATGTATAGTTTTTTCTCCGGTCTATGGATTTCTCTGCATATTGATGCTATAAATCCATTCTTAACCAGCCGTTCGAGGACCCCCAGGGGTCCGCAGGGACACTGCAGCAGGGGGTCCACGGAGGAATAACAGATTTTAACTGGGGGTCAAAGGTCTGAATGTCTTGATGTATGCATTTACCACGATACAGCCTTTCACCGCCTGGGTGTAGGTGGTGGAAGGCTGTATTGTGATAAATACATAAATCATAACACATTCAGAAGAGAAGTTTTCAACAAATTAAACGACACTGGCAGAGTTTGAATGTAACATAGCAGAGCAGGGCTTAAAAACGAAATTATTTTTTAAAATGTTCCGTTCCGAACGGTTCGAGCAGGCCTATGTTTTATGTTTTCGTTCTCGGAACCGTTCCACCACCAAAATATCGGTCCTGAACCGGTTCGGAACGCAAAAATTCTGTTCGTTCTTAAAGTTCCTTATATTTTTAAATGTTAAATTTAGATATAGTTTATACAGAATATATTTGGTGGACTTCAGTGCAACTGTATTAACGTGAAAACCGTGTTTAAAATGCCATTACATTCACTTCCTTGTCTGTCCACAAGATGGAGCCCCAGATGCATGGGGCTCCAGACATAGTATATGTTAAAATATTAAAAAACAAAAACAAAAAAAAAACGGTTTTGTGTATTTCATTATGTTCTGTTTCTGTTCCGGAACTGTTGAAGAAATCTTCTTCTGTTTCCGTTTCCGCTCCTTGTTAATTCCGCAAAATTCCGTTCGTTTCCGTTTTTCGTTTTCATTCCTTGAACCGGTTCGGAGCCCTGTCCAAGAGAAACCAACACATCTTATCAGCAGTTTCAAGTGATACTATGCAATTTTATTCCATAGCATTCAATAGTATATCCCTTAAAATGAAGGGTATATACAACGGTATATGTCTACTGTTGAGAATGCTGTTGTCTCTCTATCTTCTAGCTTTTTAGACGCGCGCGTGTGTGTGTGTGTGTGTGTGTGTTCGCTCGAGTGTATACTGTGTCCAATCTAAATTCCATGTGTGTTTATATACAGTGTATAAATAATAATCAATAAATAAATAAATATACATTGGAAAACAAAACTGAGCAACTTACCTCTTCACATCCATTGTATAGGGGCAAATACAATGGGCGTACTTATGCTGCCATCTGCTGGCAATTGATAGAATATTATCATGGATAAATCAATAATATGAGACTTTTAAATGAAACAATGTTATGCAAATATTGCTCTCTGCCTGCCGCCAAGCCGTGACGTCACCGCGCACCGGCCCTGTTGACAACTAGTGCTGCAACTAATGATTATTTTAATAGTCGATTAGTTGGCGATTATTGAAACAATTAATCAATTAATCGGTTGGATATTTTTGTGACAATTTTATTTACTTGAAAGTACTCTCTGTCAAATTTGGTTCTTCTTAACCAACAAATGTACCAAGACTAAGTTATTTCATCTGTCACAAACGCATTTATACCATAATATTTTCATTGTTTTCTACCTATTGATGTCTTCTTTTTATCAATAATGTCCATTTAAGCTTTCATATTTTCGAAAATTATGAATTAATATCACGTTTTTGAGGATCAATAGGGGAAACATCAGCACAAAACAGCTCACAATAACAATGTTATAATTGATTAGTCACCGATTAATCGACTAATCGTTACATCCCTGTTGACAACACAATTCACCATTATGATGACATGCTGACCTGTCTGTGTGTCTGTGATGTTTCCAGATCCTGATCAGGGGGACGTTATCTTCAGCTGAATATGGAGAAGACATCAGTTGGAGGATCTACCCTTGACTTCAAACAACCCACTTCCCGATTCACTGCTCTTGTTCCAAGCTTTTCAGTTCAGCGCGGGCGACTTTACTAGCGCCGTTGAACGGTGACGTCATGGCTTCGTGGCGGCAGACATTTTGAGTTTTAGCACGTACGGTGAAGTATACGCGGACGTTAGCATGTCGAGCCAGAACCAACAAATCGTCCATGCATCGCACGCATAGAACGATCATGGGGTCTGGTAAAATCAGGGTCGGAAAACGTGTCAAAAATAGTGTCAATCAAATTGTGTTATCCAGTCACAGCACGGTAGCATGAGAAACAAACTCCACCCACGTCTTGCGTCGACCATACCAAACTCCGACCACGTCTCGATTCAAATAATTTGATTGTTCAGCCAGTATACGGGCAACTGCCAGATTTACCCAGACCCAATGTACTAGCGACGTGCGATGCGTGGACGATTTGTTGGTTCTGGCTCGCCAGGCTACATATACATACGGTTAAGTGGTATCACTTCACAACCATTGCATTGGAAAAATACAATGGACATAGTTAGGCTGCCATCTGCTGGTGATTGATTATTACCATGGATAAATCAATAATAGAAAATACTTTTAAACGGACAATGTTATGCAGACATCGCTCTCTGCCCGTTCGTCTGACAGAGATGATACCACCAAAATGTCTGCTGCCGCCAATTCACCATGCAACAGTCCTATTGATTTCATTGAAGATGTAAAGTGGAAATCTGAGTTTTAGATGCATGTTTTGCATATGAAATAGCAGCGTTTTTATTAGCACCTAATTTCTGGGGTGAATTACGACTATTAGATTGGTTGGAGGGATGTCAAATTTAGCTTAATGCAGTATTTGATTAGCAGTCATTTTAATTGATTGATTAATTAATTGTATCATTTAGTGTTAGAAAAATGTAAAAAAAAAAAAAGATGAATAATTTAAATATTATCGATCGATTAATTAATTTGATTTCATTCACCTTCCTAGTTTGGTGGCATTTGGAATTCATGTGGAATTTATTTTTGCAATATCCACCCATTAGGACATATTGGACAACGTTGGGTAGCTATTATACATGTTTAGCTCTCAATATGTGGTAGCGGACAGAGTTAGCTTGCTTGCCACGTCGGACCCCAGTCTGTTATAAAAAGTCTGGGATAAAAAAAAATAATTTGCCACCCAGTGAAAATGTCAAATCAAATCAAACTTTATATAGCACCTTTCATGCATGAGCATTTCAGAGTGCTTCACATCGCAAACCAGAGGCAACGGATTTGTCAATAAGATGATGGCTTGGCACAGAGGCTACAGCAAGAGGAAACACTGGAGTACTAATGAGAAATGTTGAGTTTAAAAAAATAAGTACATACATGAAAAAAATGAATAAATACACTGTGATAACAAAACTTAGTCGTAATTCTCCCCTTGAAACGTTTTGAAAATGGCTGTCTCCGAAATCGCTCCCTATCCCCTACTCCCTATCCCCCTTATATAGTACACTCACTTATAGTCCACTCAACAGCAACGGCCGGGATTTCGGACACTGGAGATGGTGCCGTCAAAATTATAATAAAATATAATTATTAAAAATATATATTATTATAAAATTCAACAATCGTCAGGAAAAGTCAAAAGAACTTACATTTATAACGATTTGCCGCAGTCTGTCGCTATTTACTCCCGCCGTGTCTTTTTTATTACGTTTAGGTCATTTTTAAAACGTCTTGCAATGCATTATGGGTTATATTGCTCCGTCTAGGGTACATCCGATGCTCACTACTTTTTGCGGTGCATTGTGGGATACTTTAAGTGCACTATATAGACGAGTTCGGGGGGTACTTCCGGTGTCTGCGCATCACGTCCGGTGTCATTTAGTTCAATGTGTTTTTGGCAATTTTTCAACATTTATATTCGGTGGGAACACACACCTACAGGGTTATTTAAAACGGATGGGGGGGTAACTTGCGTGGTGCTATTCAACACCCAAATGCTTTCGTGCGGATCTGTGACCCACAAACGCTGATTTAATAATCAGTGCAACTCATTCCATTTTCTCATTCCTTTTGTAATAATTAGTAGAAGCAGCCAGCCTATTGGTCCAGAAGAACATGTGACCACTCGGTGAGTAACTTTAAGTCGTATTTTGAATGTATTTCAGTCAATATTTATACAAAATTATGAACGGAGCGAGTGGTGTGATGTGTAACCGATCACAGACGACACCTATTACTATTTTGAATTGCCGTGCGTTTTGTCTGTTTTGTTTGCTCGGGCCTCGGTCAAGTACCAGAGTTGGCATAGGCAACAATAAGGCACCGGAACTCTGTTTCATCCCGGCGGGACAAAATGCCAGCCCCCTGTATTTCGCGGGTAAACTCATCTATAGGGTACATGGAGAATTCGGATACCTACAAAATGGCATGCACCCCATATAGTGCACTATATGGGGGATAGGGAGCAAATTCGGACACAGCCAATGACTTATTCCTTTAAGCACAGTATTTGAAACGGTTAAACCTTTATACGCCAACCATTTTCATACAAAAACAATTGCACGGATGCTTGAAGGTCCATGAAAATACTATCTAAAGAAAAGAAAAGAAGTGGATCTCTATTGTCTATAAAACAATGGTGTTCAATTTTAATACTAATTGTATTTACTTTTTATGAATGGCTTTTTGTGCTGAACTCAATAAGCACACAAAGTGTTCGTGAGGGTTGGTTGAAGATAATTATTTTTTTGTGATAGAAATGTTTAAAAAATGACGATAAATATGAATAAACCCACATTTCTGCTTATTTTGATGGATGAAATAGCCGGCGCACCGATTACAATTTTGTTGTGTTTTGTTTGTTTTTAAACAGCACTGAATGAAACGCACAGTGTGTAATATTTCACACCGCCTTCGGGGGCGCTAAGCGCTGGATACGGAGCCGGTAGGAATGGAATATAATGTTTAAAAAGATGTTGATACGTGTTTATACGTGTATAATCACCAGAATGTAGGATTGTTGTTCTTTTGTTGTTGTTGCTGTTGTTGTGATTATTGTTGATGACTAAGAATGAGCCTTTTATATCTTGATATGAGGATAAAGAAAAAACACGGGTCCTTTACCATACAAAGCTGTTTTTTTGTTTTTGTTTTCATGCTGGGCAAATATGGCACTTAACAACCTTACCAACAGTTTTTTTCAATTGCTAATGTGTTTGCAGCCATTTGACACATTTTCAAAACTCTTCACACAATTACAAAATTAAAATAATACACAAAATTAGCAGAGCATCAGACTTTTGTGGCCATACCATTAACATATTTCATGACATTTTCACACATTTTTCAGTCTGTAAACACATTTTCATAATGCTTGTATTTTCATAACAGACTTCATATACATTGTGAAGTGAAAACAAGTGTTATTGTTGACAGAAATATTTTATTTTGAGTTTCTCAATATAGGGCCTGCTGCCACCATTAGCAGTCACATTTATAAAGCTCAAATTTTCAGGAAAACATAATTGAAAATAACTTGCATTAGGATTGTATTTAAAAGTAACGGAATGTAATCCTGGAATGTAATTGTTACTTTTAAAATGGGGTAATGGGATTACATTACTGATTACAATTTTGAATGAGTAACTTGTATCTGTACCAGATTACTTGATTATTTGTAAGTAATTTACCCCTCCCTACGTAGTCCATTACTTCCCAACCGTGTCCATTCCTAGTCAACCTTGAAGGAACGTAACTCAACTTAAATGTTAATCGCATTGCAGTTTGCTTTCGAATTTCGTTTGTGCATTGATGCACTGTGTATATCTGGTAACCCTGGAACTAGATAATCACCGCTGGCCAGATTGTTGGTAAAAAAAAGTGAAGCTTTGCCGCAATATTATTTCATTAGCTATGGCAATGTAATTTATGGAACATATATATTTCGTTACCCAGCTTTAATAGACCTTAATGTGCTCGTGAAGAGGGGGGGTGCCAAAAGCACCATGAAAAATCCACAGAGCGTAACAATATCTAGCGGTTTTATTTGAAGATCATTTCTGAAGAAAAAAATGTGCAGAAAACATCTAGATCAGGAGTGTCAAACATTTTGAATTTTCAGATATTGTTATTCACCATAATTGTTTCTGTTATGATTTCCTGGAGGGAAATGAGTTTGAATAATGGTACCCAAGATTGGACAAACTATCACAAAGCTGACAAATATTTGGCAGCATCAGTGCAAAACTGCTGGAATTAACATTATTTTTTATCCTTGGTGATTATTGATTATTTAAATAGCTTTCGATTCATTCTATAATCAATGATTAGTGGACTAATTGTTGCACCCCTAATTCGTGGTGGTTATTATGTGGTGGTTTATCCCTTTTTTTTTTTAATTCCGGCATCAGCGCCGTTTTTCCATCTTTATTGGATAGGATTGGTGCAAAACTGGGTTGAAGAGATCAGGGGGTAGACGACACAGACATGCAGACGAGCAGAGGAGAACTCGTGGCACTATGCACGCTGTGATCGAAACCACAACGCCATTACTATGAACGGGGGCGCATTAGGTGCAGTGTTTGTAACCACTCCGCCAATGACGCCCCCTACGTTCATGCCTTTTTTTGGAGGTAGCGAGATGATGAAAGTTGGTCACCACTGGTTTCATCGATGCATATTACCGTTCAAGTTGTAATTTTTTTTTCTTTTTTTTATGCTTTAAATTTTGGGAACAAATAATCATCCAGGAACATTGCCTGTACTCCACTTCAAATAAGGACACTGTAAAAAATTGAAATAAAATAAAGGAAATGAAGAAATCATTTGTTTTTGTTGGTATAATAATAGTCCGAATAATAATAATATAGATTTATATCGAACTTTTTTTTTTTTACTTATTTTTTCCGGCAATGTACACGTTCCGAATGACATGTTTGCCATTCACTGTCTGTGTCCGAAATCGCTCCCTATCTCCTACTCCCTACTCCCCATATAGTGCACTCACTTATAGGGCACTCAACAGCAAAGGCCGACATTTCGGACACTAGAGTTGGCACCGTAAAAATTATTATAAAAATATAAAATGTAATAATCATCAGAAAAATCCAAAAGTAGTTACATTCATAATGATTTGCTGCAGTCGGTCGCTATTTACTCCCGCCGTGCCATTTTTTGGAAGTTTAGGTTATCTTTAAAACGTCTCGCAATGCATTATGGGTTATATTGCTCCGTCTAGGGTACATCCGATGCTCACTACTTTTTGCGGTGCATTGTGGGATACTTGCAGTGCACTCTATAGGGTACATGGAAAATTCGGACACCCCTACAAAATGGCGTGTACCCCATGTAGGGCACTATATGGGGGATAGGGAGCGATTTCGGACACAGCCATTGTTTACAAATTACAACCACTGCCTGCCTTAATGGCTTCGCCTGGTGATGAAGTAGGAAGCATCTTGTCTCGCAGGGAGCTCTGATTGGTCGGTAGAAACAGCCGAGGATCAGATTTTTTTGATTCGATGGACTCCAGACCCAAACGCACGTTCCAGCGATGCACTGACGTTTGGTTTGCCTCGCCAGGCTAGGCCTATGCAGTCATCCCGACCAATATGAAAACAAAGCACAATTTATTTTTAAAACATTTTTAATTTCACTATTTTTCAGTCATCTTGAAAGTGTCGGCCTCCAAAATCGAATCACTTCATGAACCTACCCCAGAGCATTACGTAATGCACAGTAATCACGTTAACACGAGGGATCTGCCGCTGCTGTCACCAGTGGCGCTCTGGCGCCACTTACTATAGCCTGGGATTTGCGGTAGAGGGCCCTATGCCCTTAAGGCGCTGGGCGCCAGTCCCAGGAGGAGCCACGAGTAAGAAAGGCTAATGCTAACGACTAGCACCTGTGGCTCCTATTATTTAAGCAGCAGGCTCCGTCCGGTTCAGCCTGCTGGCATTGTCTTGGAACCCAAGGCTGAGTATCACCTCTTACCTAATCCAACGGTTAAATAACTCGGCCTCAACCATGCGGTTATGGTTTTCTGCCGACAGG
>OMKY01167997.1:0-11367 GCA_900302395.1 Bregmaceros cantori
CCTTTTGGTGGCCGCGTATGACGAAAGACATTTATTCCTTTGTCTCAGCCTATGCTGTTTGCTCTAGGGGTAAGAATAGCCACTCTAAGCCTGAAGGCCTTCTCCAAACTCTCCCTATTCCTGATAGACCTTGGGCGTGTATAGCTGTTGACTTTACCTCGGGTTTACCTGCCTCGCATAATAAGACGGTCATTCTTACGATCGTAGATAGGTTTTCTAAACAAGTACATTTAGTGCCTTTGAGTAAGTTGCCCTCTGCTATTGTGACTGCCAAACTCCTCGTCCAACATGTGGTCAGACTCCATGGGCTACCTAAGGAAATCCTGTCAGATAGAGGTCCACAATTTGTTTCCACCATTTGGCGTACTGTTTGGGAAGAACTGGGAGTGAAAGCACAGCTTACTTCGGGGTATCATCCTCAATCCAATGGACAATGTGAAAGAGCTAACCAGTCAGTGAAATCCTGTCTCCGCTATCTGTGTCATGAACGACCCACCAAGTGGGTGGACGAGCTGCCATGGATTGAGCTCGCTTTGAACTCTATGACTCTCAGCCTTCGAGGCCGCCATTGGCTTTCAACCACCTTTGATTCCTGAACAGGAGTCATCCGCTAATTCAACATCTCCACGGGGCTTCATAAGTCGTGCCAGGCGCATCTGGAGGAGAGTCAGGGCAGTGTTGGGCAGGGTGAACCAGAGGTCGAAACAGTTTGCAGACAGGAGACGTAAGCAGTCTCCGAAGTACAGGGTAGGACAGCAAATCTGGCTCCGGTCCAAGGATATAAATCTCAAACTGAAACTGCCTCCCCACATGAAAGTACATCCAGTCTTTCATGTGGGGCAGATTAAGCCTCTCTTCGCCTCTGGAGCCTAACGCCTGTTCTCCTCCTCCTCCCAGGTTCGTGGACGGTGGAGCGGATTGAGGAGGCTCGCCGCTGGGGTCGTGGCTTCCAGTACCTGTGCGGTGGAAGGGGTACCCGGTAGAGCAGCAGACCTGGGTTCCCCGCTCCTTCATCCTTGATCCCGGTCTGCTGGGCGCCTTCTACCGGAGGTGTCCGAATGCCCCCAGTGCGTCGCGAGGACGCGCCGCTGGAGGAGGGGGGCGTACTGTCATGGGCCGCTCGTCCACGAGCGGCACCCAGGCGCCGGGTTCGTTTGTGGACCGCACGAACGCAGGTGCAGCGCATCATAATCAGCGCCGGGGCGGCTCCGTGACTGGCCGCTCTCCCCTTCATAAGCGGGGCTCGGGCACTGAGGCGACGCGACGTCCTGATCCTCGCTGGTGAGAACCGAGGGGGCAGTTATGGTTAACAATAACCTGATTTTCTCTCTCTCTCTCTCTCTCTCTCTCTCTCTCTCTTTACAACTCTCCTAGCTCAGTTCAAGTTTTATATTAGCCACCTAGCTTAGTAGTCGTCGGGATAACCGGAGCCCCCTCTACCCTGCTGCAGGAAGCTCCCTTTCCGTCTCTGCCTCCTGACCCGGCTCACCGGCCCCGGACCAGATCTCAGAGATGAGTACATGTTCTAAGACATTTTAGTATAGTTCGAAGACTGACTCTCCGTGTTCAGAGACTCTCATTGACTGTGCACAACTACTTTTGTTTTCATTCGCACACTGTGTGCTTCATGTGTTTTGTGTTCGATGTGTGTGTGTGTTCATTCATTTCCATTTTCTCTCGTCTTGCAGTGGAGAAGCGGCTTTAGTGTTCTAAGCACACACACTCACTGAAATATACTCTATCGGCACATCCTATGTAAGATGATGTACTACGTAAGTGGCACGCGCCCCCGTGCGCGCGTGTGTGTGTGTGAGCGCCCTGCCTGGCAATCTGTTAATGGCACAAACAATTACGGCGCGTGGCATATTAGTAAATATCTTAGCTGCTAATTGACACAGTGCAGGTGTTGCTCAGCTCCAAATGTATGCCATGATAAGTAAGGGGCTTGCTTTTTAATTGCCTGAGGGGATCCTACCAATTTGCATTCTTCTTTTCTAAGAAGTCCCGTGAGTCGGTGGGCAGAAGGAGAGCGAATGTGCACATCAGCAGCCCATCATTTGCATAGCACTGCCAAAACTGGCAAGGTGATGTGCAGACAGAAACTATGCAGTTTTAATTGGGCGTAGAGAGAGCGCTTGTTGCCGTCTCCAGCCTAGTGAGTTCAGGATCAGTGCGTGCATCAACATTAGATTGTGGTGGTTGCTAAGTTTGAGCAGATTGTGTGGAAAAAAGGGGCAGAAAATAATGAAATTAAAGACACCTCTCACATTCACTGTCACACACACACACACCGCTCTCTCATTTACTTTGCCTAACTGTGAGCCTCTCTTTACCTGTGTGTGCTGAAGGTCAGTCGGCTTGTTAGATTGAGACAGGAGTACGGGGGTGGTGAGTGAGGGGAGGGGGTTAGTGGTGACTGGTGACTTCTTAACTCCTCTAATGATGAACAAGACTAGCTTGGCTTTGCCAGATGAATGCGAACACCCTCCGGTTGCCGGCATCTGCTTATTAGTCTGGGTATGATAGGCTTGGTAGACATGGGAATAAAGGCCTGTCTATCAAACAGACCTACCACCAGCACAGTTTGCTGATTTTATTGTGAGCGACAATAAGCAGTTATAATATAATAATAAGCAGCAATAAGTTATTACAAATTAAAATTGATTGGGAAAAGTGTTGGATGAATTAGTATCACATACCACTGAATAATGTGGACTATGTCTGTGTACTTAACCAGCCTACCTACAGTGCGGAGACTATGTTGGGCCCGATGTTCTTAAGTTCAGTGGGGATTGCTTTAAGACTGCAAGGGAAGCCCAGCATCCCCTAAAATTTCACAAAAAGAACTGGTCAAATGTACTGTGTTGTGTGAACAGACCATTGGCTAAATATGTGCTACAATGGGCTAAACATTTGTTCAGAATGCTTGTAACTGATGCAACTTTATTACAGTTTTCTTGTCATTGTATCCCGTAGCATCTCGGTGGCGCTAGATGCTCCGCTTCTATTGCAATGAATGAACATATACGGTAAAATGAATAAATTCTATGCTTTGACATGTCCCTGGACTGCGCTGCGTCCAAACACTCGATGCTGAACTGCTACATTGAAAAAAGACACATACATTGAAACTAGTCAGCCATTGGCTTACTGCTCGAGTCTCGTCATGCCCTCGGACTACTCGCGGACGCTCAACGTCTCTGGAAGTGTATGGGGAATGGGCGCGGCCTCGAGTAGAGTCCTGTTTGATTGATAGCGAAATGAGCGAATCACGTTTGTTCTCCACGGCGCTTGGTTTGTAGCAGCAGCTCGCGTCCAGAGGAGCAGATGACTGCTCGCTGCGTCTACTGCCTCATACTTCTGGCCGTTTGGGAATGCACCTCAGGCGCACCTGAGGGATCCTTCACCCCTTAATATCAACTCAAATTAAACTTTATTTATATACGTATATACTTTATATACTTTATTTACTTTATTTATATAGTACTTTTCACGCAGAGCAATGCTACTTATAGGCTACAGAAATGCACCAAAATGAAATCACTTCTTTCTTTCGTCATTTCCAACAACTCTGGAAAATTTCATCCAGATCCGTGCTCAACTTTTTCAGTTATCGAGTGGACAAACCAATGCGGGTGAATACATAAGCTGCTCCGCGGGCCCTGCCCCGGCCCAGGTAATTACATTAATATGACACAATACAAGCGCAAATTGTGTACTGTTGGTGGTGGAGATAGTTGTCAGCGTCAGCGATATCCCATCAGGAGAGCCAAACAACTGCAGAGGATCGTTAAATAACAACAGGAAGTCCCTGCGGAAATGCGCAACACAGCTGCCGACCGCCGCTGCACCGTTGATTCATGGAAACGCTTAGAATAATTTTCATTATTCTTCCTCCGTTCAGCGCATTAGTATGCCATCGCGCGCGCAATGTTTTCCTTTTTCCCTCCCCTCCCCTTATTTTAATTGCGGCCAATTAATTAGGCATTCTGTGTTAGTATAGCGCGGCATTGCACCGTGACCTGGTGGCTGGCGCTATAGGGGTTAGGGTGACAAGGCCTCTCATGCAAATGAATAGGAAATGCTGGACATTGTACAGTAAACGCCAGCAGACAATTGCTGCAAGTGCAAACAGCTGTGCAATTTTCCCCTCAAACGCTGGACTATTTGAGATCAATGTAATGCATTAATATAGAGTTGCCACTTTTCATTCCGGGAAAATAAGTGTTGTTATATAATTTGTATACATTAACATGATTTAGATCATATTTAATCTACATATTGTAGTATCTTTTATCTGACAGTGCAGTAACATGCGGGGGATGCTCCAATTAACATGACCCTTTGCTGACAGGAACAACCTGTAGCTACCCTGTCATTGACCACATCGATGTCTAATCAATTCCATTCCTACAGTACCTAACGTATTTAAGCGGTGTCATTCTGTCCTTAGCTGATCTGCTTGTGCCATATCAGGCGTTGTGTGCCAAACCTGACGTCCAGCGGCACAGGGCTCTTACTAGTTTCACGAGTTAATTCCAAATCGC
This sequence comes from Bregmaceros cantori, assembly GCA_900302395.1. Classification (NCBI taxonomy): domain Eukaryota; kingdom Metazoa; phylum Chordata; class Actinopteri; order Gadiformes; family Bregmacerotidae; genus Bregmaceros; species Bregmaceros cantori. The sequence continues at coordinate 4,548 of OMKY01167997.1, forward strand.
ATGGAGAGGCCGCATTTAGCTTCTGTGGCCCTCGACTATAGAATGGTCTTCCGGAGGCCCTCAGGGCCGTGGAGACTGTGTATGTTTTTAAGAAGAAGCTCAAGACACATCTCTTTGATCTGGCTTATAACTGGGATGTTACTGTCATCGGTACATCAGCCTACTGTATGTGTTTGCGTCTGTGTCTATGGTTGAGTGTGTGCCAGTTTGTTTGGGTTGGGAGTCTGTGGGTAACGTTGTCCTGTTCAATGTTCTGTTTCCGTAAAGCACATTGTGTTGTTCTGCATGAAAAGTGCTATACAAATAAATAAAGTTTGAGTTTGAGTTAAGCGGTGTCATTCCGGCCAACAGTCTTTGTTTGTTTGTTTGTTTGTTTTTCTATTTCATTGTTGTTCTTTTTGAGTGTGCCGTTTTATATGATGTTAAAGATTGATGAAGTGTGCTATATTTGGTAAGTGGAGCAGGCCGGTTTGTCCGAAAACAGCAGTTGGGCAAGGGGTTAGGGTGGCGGGTGGGGTTAAGGTTATGGTAGGGATTAGAGGTTAGGTTTACGGTTAACCCGTAATCCTAATGTGACAATATGACATTATGACGAAACGTATCCTCTTGTAAGCATCATTCATTCATTCATTTAGTGGAAGCTTGTTTCGAACCCACTATGCCAAGCATAAATATAAAGATATTTTTTTTACAATCAAGAGGTTATTTCATGTCCAGAGTTATCTGTTTAAATATAAATACAATTTTGTAAGTTTCTAGTCTCTAGGAGGTGTGGATTATTATTATTATTAGGATTAATGTAGTGACTGGAGCGGGGCCGACACGCCCGTATAAATGGAACCTGAACGAAGCTTGGCAATGCCAACCTTAGCCTGTTGTTGACCTGCGTTCAGGTGCATTCCACGCCCCATTACAATACACACAACTCGGCTCCGTTTATCTCGAATGGTTCATGGTTGAACGCCTTTCATAGCTGCCGCCACCATTGGTGTCTTAATGTGTACTACTTAGTACCTAGTAATCATTGGGATTACTAGAGTATTCAAAATCAAAGATTAAGATCAACTCTCAAAATATACTGCTTTTTCCACAATATTAAACGGCCAGAGATCATATTGAACACCCCTATTTTCAAACAGCAGTTATTCTCATATATACTCACACATACATATAATAGCATGAGTCATGGCATGTTTATGCCAAATACATTTTGCACCTTCACATGCCTTCCAACAGAGTGTGACAGTAGCTGTTTATTAATCTCCATGTTTTGTCTTCTAATAATGTGCGTTAATGGACGAAAAAGAGAAGCTTCAAGCAATTGATGCAGCAAGTTGCTTAAAAGCAAGTGGAGAACTGTACATATCACCTGTCCACCACACAGATCTATTGGGGTAAGCTCTTTCAAAGGTGCAGTTTCCATGGCACTTCAAGAGGTGACTTCCCACAATTGCGCCCCGCTTTTAAGCAAGCGCAGCAATCCTTAGATATAGTCAAATATAGAAGTAAAAGGGGGCGTGCGGTGGCCGAGCGGGTAGAGAGCGCGTTCCCCAGACCATAGGTAGAGCAGTGCCGCAGGTTCAAATCTCCTGCCTTTTCTGCAATGTCTCTCCCCCGACTCTTCGTCCCAGTTTCTGATTTAATCCTGTCACAATCTTTCCCAATAAAGAATGAGAAACGGCACTTGCACCCAAAAGATAACTTAAAAAAAATTTTTGAAGTAAAAATTAAAAAATCGAATCTTCAGATGACTAAACGTGACGAATGTGAGGATGATGGTGATTGATCACTAATTCATATCATCTATTTAGAAAGGAAAGCAATAAGGTGGATCTTCTTGTCTACACATGCCACAACAACGTAGTGTCAAACTAAGAAAAAGATGGCAAGAGACATAATTTTTGAAATGAGAAAATTCTACCCACACTTTTTTTCTCAAGAATGTAGACTGGAGCTATTCAATTACTTTGAGGGCGACATTGTCAGAAACCCAATGGGCCAGGGGCCGGAGCAGATGCCGGACTGCATTTGCCCCACCCCCTTCAGTAACCTCCGGCCTATTTGTACAACTAACGCGAAACCACATTTTCATAACTCGTATTTATAGTAGCATACTTCCCTTTAAAAGGGCTTCAATTTCATGTAACAGCATCTCTGATAGATAAAACATGTTTTATTTTTTTTTCCACTTTCTCAGAACTCTTCCATGGGCCAGAAAAACGACAGCCGTCAGTTGAATAGCCCTTATGTAAACATCCTCTTGTGTACATTAGAAGTTGTTCTGTTCGGATATAATTTGTGGAGGATATTCGCTGGACCTTTAAACATCACTTCACTTTATTTGCAAAGTTTGGCCCTTAAGTTATAATACATTGATGCATATTTTACCTAAGGTCTCCTTATTCACATCAGATCATTGAAGGCGCTATACAATGTACACCACTTTGGTGAGCAATATTAGCTGCATTGTTATCGATTGCCCACGTCAGCGTACTTGCATTTGAATGAGGCCCGTATTTACGGCCACGTGCCTGTATTCTGCGGGGGATGGCTGCGAGGCATCCAAAGTTTGCATTCAAAGAATGCAAATGCTCCGCGCAGTGATGGAGGACGCAAAGGTCAAGCTGTCGGCCGTTGCTCTTTTACAGTTTACAAATGTCTGAGCACGCGTCTCGGAGCCAACCTCAGTGTCTTCAAAAACTGCTCTGCTCATGCGCTGCCCAGCAGCTCAGTCAGTTAGATAGAGCGCTGGAAAGCATGCATACAGAGATGCAACCGATTGATCGATAATAATCGATTATTGAAATAATCGCCAACTAATTTGATAATCGATTATTCGGCAGCGATTAATCGTGTCATGATTTGCCCTATTCTCTACTCAAACGTGTTGAATTTATATTGTTCCCAATGCAGTTTTTCCAGTGAGTCAAGACCCTAATAAGGCCCCAATACATTAAAGACAACGTAAGATTGTGTGAAAGTCCAATATGTTATAATTTAGCCTAGAAGAGCTTATTACTATAAATTGGAGATATCAGAACATTTTTAATATTAATATTGCAAACTTTTAATAATGTTTCATAATTGTAATTCATGCTAATAATAGTTCCAATTTTGAAGGAAAATTTAACCGATTAATTGTCAGTAAAATGGCTGATTAATCAATGATGGAAATAATCGTTAGTTGCAGCCTTACATGCATATGCCTCAATGGCGCGGTATTTCGATGTAACCGGCCATCTGGAAATCAGCCATCTTGAATGTGTCCTCCAAAAATCAGTTCATGAACCTATGCTAAAGAATATGAGGTGGGACTATTTATGAGGTAGGGTTGATTGCCCTAATGTGAGCCCTTTTGTTGCAGCTTCCTGATGTGGAACAGTCAGTTGCCTAAGGTGAAACAGTGAAATATAGTGTTGAACTTAAAGTTCCGTAGTTTGCTTTTACCATGGTTTCACTGACTTTCCACACATAGTGCTAGCACTAAAAGTACAATATTTTTGTACCACTACGGCATAGGTTTGCAATCGCTGAGTGCTTCTAGTTGTATATATCTCTGAGACAAATCTCTGTACAGCTATGACTTGCTATGCCACTGTCGCACCATCCACACAAAGTTGTATGAAAATGCAAAAAAAAGTCAGGTGAGAGATGAAGTCACCAGAAGACATACAACACACACTCAATTATTTATCATCCCAGCAGTCCCCATTTCCCAAAGCCTCGACATAACTGTAATTTCCGACGAATGCATTGGAATATAGGTAATCTATTACTGTTGCATTTGCTTGGTCTGAATACACATCGCCAGTTACTCCCCAGCGCCTCTGTGCACACTTTGCATACATCACACTGGACCAGTTAACACACGTATGTACTGACACGGCGTGTACATTGATATAAGAATCCCACGGGGATCGGGCTCTCGGCCGTGGCTCTCAACGCACTTCTATCAAACATTAACTACGTTACTCCGACACAGATTCCTGCTGTCCCCCTTAACTGTTCCATATTTCATCTGTGCATTTATTAAATATTAATTTCCTGAGAGCTTCCCCCAAGTTACTGAAATATTTATTTAAAATGCAGCTATATTCCCTCTGTGTAGTGAGGAGAAGATGGGGATACATTTTCATTTGAAATTCCCATTTGTGTAATTTTATATGTCATTTATGTCTTGACATAGTTCAGTGTTTTGTCACGTCCTTCATCTCATGAAGCGATTACGACCCACTTTGTTCATCGCCCTGACACCGTTAGCCAGTCTTTGCTCTGCACTTGACTCTCATACGCTGTCTAGAGACATGAATCTGCTCAGGCTTTCACATTTCTGACGTTGTGGGATGTGAGAGAGAAAAACACTTTACAGCTACTGACAGAAGCCGAACAAAGTCAAAAGTCAAACAGAACTCATTTGGCAGTTAGTTCTATTTTTTCAAACTCACTCAGATGGTTGTAATATGGTCAAAAAAGCAAATATAGCCATTGGGGCGCAAATTCACATGAGGACCTCAGCTCAGCAGGATTATTCATGCTGGCTCCAAATGATCTGGCTAAAAATGTTCACTGTGTGGTTTATAGTTTGGCTTGTTGTAACTCTCCATCCTTTTCTTTGTAAATCTGTTACTAGTTAGCAGGTTTCATCATAGATTGCATTACAATGTTTAGGGCCGGGATTCCTGGTTAGACCACCAGGTGGTCCTGGTTATGATTGAGACCCAGGGCGTATTCAAACCGCAATTTGTATTTGTTGCAGTTGTATTCAGTGTTTAACAACCAAGATTAATTTATAAACAACTCCACAAGTATGCTGCTGTCGATCGCTGATTGGACAAATATTAAACCATTCAGGTAGCGGGGACAGAGAAAGGAGGTATGGATAACCATCACATGTTGGGCTAGTGAGGTCCTTGGATCGGTCCAGCATGGGCTGCCGCTACTGCACTTCGGAGCTGGAACCAGGCAGGACCACTAGCCGGTTCTGCCCGGTTCCAGCGCGGACCGGTCCGGGGTGTGTGCCACGCTCGCTTCGGTCCCAGAGTTAAAATATTGTTTTCTGTGGGTTGAGACCACCTATTTGATGAGGGCTCGGCTTGAATGATTTAGTGTGCCCTCGTACCCGCTTCATAGCTACCAGGAGAACTGGGAAACAAGTTCCATCTTGGTTAAAACGAATCAGACCCGAGATAAACATGTTGGTTTGAATACACCCACAGTGTGGGACTCAGCTTGTTGGCTAGTCCCAGTCGAGGTGGGCCATGGAGCCAGGATGGTTATGGCCGCTGGATTTCAGAAGAATGAGCGGCCATATCTGTGTGGACGAGAACCTCAAGGAAGGAAACAGCTACACAAGGTATGAATGTACTTGGCAAATGCTTTCTATGTCACTCCTAACGTCGGGCAAGTCTCACCTACGGATGCATGGCTACCTATTGTGAAGCTATGGGCTGAAAAAATGTGTGTCGATGTGGCCTGATACTGAAATGAAAAGAGGGTCTTGGGGATTTACGGATTGGGACAGCCTGAAAGCGACTTGGAATTCAGGCATAAATGCAAAATCTGCTGAGGCAGACTGGATTGGTTAGATTTACTTTGCTCCAGGTTATAGTCAAGGGTGTCGGACTCTTTCAACGAAATATCAGAAATTGTTGGACAGAAGTCATCAATTGGCAGGGGTCCGCCATAAATCCAAACACCTAAAGAGGTCGGAAAAGAACAGCAAGAACATAGGAGAGAGTGCTGGGGCCAAACTGTCGAAGATAGCGGAACTGGTGCACGGTTTCAACTGATTAGCGTGTGGGCCTGTATCAAGTTCGGTAACTTGCGCATAAATACTTCATTTCTCAAGTGTGTGCAAGAGACTCATTCAGCCGTGAGTCAGATTAGTGACTTGCGGCTCTGGATAAGAATGGCTGATGACAATTCATTAAAAGAAAGAAAATAATGTGAGTAAAGCTAGAGTGACATACTAATTGGATAGACATGTGAGGGAGCTGCATTGTGTATCGTGCATCGTATGACATATTCAAATATGCACACAATGCAAATGTACATTGAAAGTAATAACAAATGTGCACAGCAGGTAGGACCGCTGCTCTTGGACTGCCCCATGCATAAGTAGTCTTGTTACTGTGGCTTGGATCACAACACATACAGCGGCGTGAAATCACTTCCCCTCATAGTCATATACAGCATGTTCGCTGATCCCCGCTCCTTTAAAGTAATAAAAACTAAATTAAAAAACAAAACAAAAACAAATACACAGTTTACATTACTTTTAAAGTTTGGTGGCGCTAGAGGTCAATCGAAAGAATGATAAATTAGAATGACAATGGGTGTTACACCTCAGCATTGCCCTTCACCAGTGTGATTTGATTGTTTGGCTGAGGACTGCACAGTCCCTATACACCCGCACCAATACCAAGAAAAAATCCTAGTCTGAACTTGTATCATTGACTAGGGAAATAAAGTTGATTCTGATTCAAAGTAAGAAAATCTAGTTTATTCAACGAACATACATCTCAACTCAACCTTTATGTAAAAAATAATAATAAATAAATAAATACAATACATACAATAAAATACAATAAATACAATAAAATAAAGAAAATAAAAAGGCAAATTGAATTTTTTTTTCCAAGCATGAATTATTGGAATCCTGTATGCAATCTCTTATCTCACCAAATGTAACTGTAATTTGATGACATATTTTGAAAAGTAGTTAATGTTACTATTACAATTGTCTGATTGTAAACTGCAATCTCATTACATCTAATCTGCTAGTCCCCAGCACAGTAAATATACACATGATTTGTGCTGT
>OMKY01167999.1:0-11107 GCA_900302395.1 Bregmaceros cantori
ATATGAGGATGTATGGTTAGAACAGAGCCTATCAATGTATTTAGTATAATTTTGAATTAAAAAATATTATTATTCACGAGAGGTGGTGGATCAGTCCAAATCGGTCCCGGAACGCAGGGGGGGGGTCAAAATAACGAGGTGGGGGATCCTTTTCCAGCATGTTCCGGCTCAAATTAACCCCTGGTTGACTCCTATAGCGTGCTGACGTGGCTTGGCGGCAGCAGACATTTACGTGGTAGCACGTACCACGTACGTATACGGATATGTACGCTTAAGTGGTATAAACCTTACCAACTCACGTCCATTGTATTGGGCTAAATACAATGGACGTAGTTAGGCTGCCATCTGCTGGCAATTGATAGCATTGGGGCACCACTGAACACTTGACAATCAGCTATCGCCATCTCTCTCTGTCCTCGGCCATTCACATGGTGTCACTCAGCCTGCAACTTGTCCACTCTTGGATGTTATCTTCCCATCGCTTTCTCTGTCTTCCTCTCCTCCTTCCAAAAAGGACTTTTTGAGAGTCCCTGGAATCTTGTGACATGTCCGTACCATTTTAGTTTTCGTTTTTTGACTGTAGTTAGTAGATCTGCATATGATCCAATCAAATGGCTTGTTTTATTCTGGCTCTCACTTCTTCGCTGGTGATGTGTGCTCTATACGAGATGCCGAGGAGCCTGTGGAAACATCTCATCTGACTGTAGAATGTATAAATACAGTTCTCTGAAGATGGTAACATTTCTACTGAATGCTTCCACTCCTCACCGTTTCACTCCCATACCGGCTGGCATTCTTTTGTGCAAACAAATTGGAGACGGAAATGTCCTTGAATGAACGACGCATGGTTCCACAAAAGCTGTTGAACATGAATAGCGCGCATTTGGTGGCCATGCCATGCCTGACACCACTGTCTGCATACATCACAGCTGCCAGCCAGAACCAACGAATCGTCCATGCATCGCCCGCAACGGGATGGTCGGTGGGTCTGGATCAACCAGGCCGATGAATCACATTGTCGTCCACGTTCGGGCGATCGGGAGAGAGAGACTGTGAGATAGAGAGAGAAGAGAGGGAGAGAAAGAAAAAGAGGGAGAGAGAGAAAGCGCACTATATGGAAAGAGGAGCAAGAGAGGCGGAGAGAGAGATGGGGGAGGGATTGCGAGAGAAAGAGGGGGAGAGAGAGTGTGGGGGGGGAGAGAAGAGGAGCAAGAGAGGCGGAGAGAGCGAGGGAGGACTATATGGAAAGAGGAGCAAGAGGGGGAGAAAGGGAGAGAGAGAGAGAGAGGGAGCGCGTCACCATGGTTGATTACATCAACAGTGTTGAGACATGATGACATTCATGACTTGACAGTATTGTGTAATTGGGTGAGACACACACACAGACGCACACACACACAAATACAGACACATACACACTAACACACCACACACAACACCACACTAACATACACACACAAACACACACAAAAACACGCAGACACACAAACACACGCAGACACACATTCACACAGACACAAACAGACACAAACATGCAGGCACAGACACACACACACCTGGCTGGCGTCCACTGATGAAGAGATTAACAAATATCTTGTGTTGTGAAGATGCCATCGAGGAGTCACACGGTCCACAGGACACATAACCGACCCTAACCACCAGAATTTAAATTCTCCCCTCGTCGGCTCGTCTGCGATGTCTACACGGTCCACAGAACACCGTGTTGTATGTGCAGCAGAACCGACCCGAACCACCAGAATTCAAGAATTAGTAGTTGAAGAAGAAGTAGTTGAAAAGCCCTGGGTTAGGGTTTCGTTAGGGTTGGGGATAGGAACGGCCTTTCCAGCATGCCGCAAACACAGCCCTTCCATGCCGGAACGGCGGCACTTCAGTGTTAGGGCAGCAAATTGATCATGTCGGAACCGCGGAACTTCCAAATAAAGCTGTCGGAAGGAGAACCATCCGAAATGGAGGCGTGAAACCGAACCAAAAGATGTCAGAACTTTTACTTCATGGAACTGGCCTCCCTGTGCGGTTAGATCAGAGTTAATCGCTGGAGGATAACCGGGTTCATTAAAGAGTTAAACACACTGGCACAGTGCTAGCTATTATGTGAGTAATAGGATTACTTACAGGAGCACCTTGATTCCACCAGCTGGATGGGCGCCGTGTGAATGGGTGAATGGGTACAGTATATTATATTTTATATTTATACCAACCATGTCACGACTCCATTAAACCGTCACATTCTATGCAGATTTTGAGATATGGGCTGTGTCCCCCTATATAGTGCACTCAACAGCAATGACCGGGATTTTAGACTCTAGATCAAAATTATAGCCGTCAAAGTTATTATGACAATGTAAAAATCAACAATCATCACAAAAGTACTTACATTTATAACTATATGTTTTTATAGTTTAGGTCATTTTTAAAACATCTCGCAATGCTTTATGGGTTATATTACTTGATCAATGGCACAGTGTTGCTCACTACTTTTCGCAGTGAATTGTGGGATATATTGTGCACTATATAGGGTACATGGAGTATTCGGACACCGCTACAAAATGGTGTGCGCCCGACATAGTGCACTATATAGGGTACATGGAGTATTCGGACACCCCTACAAAATGGTATGTTCCCCATATAGTGGACTATATAGGGTACATGGAGTATTCAGATACCCCTAAAAAATGGTGTGCGCCCGACATCGTGCACTAAATAGGGTACATGGAGTATTCAGACAGCCCTACAAAATGGTGTGCGCCCCATATAGTGCCCTAGATAGGGAATAGGGAGCAATTTCGGACACAGCCATGGTCTGTTCTAAGCTGCCATGCAAATGTGTTGGTCCACCATAAAGGTGATTAAAAAAGTATTAAATTCAGAAACAAAAGTATTTCATTGATAGTCTGTGCAGGCAACAGACTCGGGCGTTGTCATGGCGATGGAGTGATGGACAGCATCTGTCTCAACCCTTCACAGGGAAGAGTTCACAGGTTGTGCATCCATTTGCATACGTCTTCTTTTATATTTCAGCAGGTACGTTGGTAATGTTGCTGGCTGGGTCCCAAATCACTCCCTATCCCTCATATAGAGGGATAAAAGTTAAACGTGTGAAATAGCCTTACCCTTGAAAAAATGTGGGAAAAAAAGTTGCTCCGTTTGTGCCGTAAGTAAGGCTATAGGCTATAAATGGGCTAAAAATAGTATTGCGCTATCGTTCTCTGGTGAGTCCGAGGCTCTACCCACCAGAACTTTCAACTCTTCTGAGATTTCGGTAGCCTTTATCTTCTTTTTAATTATTGAGGTCTAAGAAGCTACCGAAATTCACTGAGAAGTCTCTAGTGATGTGATGGGTAGTGCCTTGGTCTCAGGATTGGGAGGTTGTGGGTCCAAACCCAACTCAGGGAGGTTTTTGGTACAAACATGGCTCAAAGACAAGTCAGGACTTTTCTTTGTGACAATTTTAAATGACCTCTAAGATCAAAAACGCCCCTCCAGTGGTTGAGCGCCGGATGGTGATTACACACCAGTAGGAAGCCGCTGGGGTCATGCAGGTAGTACCAAAGTAACCATGAACAACTATTCTCTCTACCCCCACCTGGGGGAAGCATTCTTTGGTACCACCTGCACAGCGGCATTCACGTGAGTCGAACCACCGTCCAACGGAGCGTTCGTTCAATGACTCGGCGCTCAACCACTTTGCCATCGAGGAAGGGGCTTGGGGGTGTCCTCAGAGTGCTTTTGTGTTATGTTGATTTACTTAGATTCTGGTAGTCTTTATCTGTAGGGGGTCGCCGATGATTTTCTTGGCTGTTCTAACCACCGTTTTGCAGTCGTAGTCTGTCAAATGTTCTGGCAACTTAGATTTTACTCTGCTGTCATTCCAACAGGTGGTGCATTACCACCGCTCCACACATCCAATCTGGCCTTGAAAAGGCCTCGCCCAGCGGAAATCCAATAAACCCGCTAGAAACGTAATCCTCACTCCAATCCCACAACAGAACACGTATTGTTGTCCATCACAGGGCAAGTGGAGCTCACTGTAGGCTTTGAAACTTAACTGAGCATAGCAAACTACATCCAGTCACAAGTTAATAAGTTCAACTTCATTTATTGTCTCCTTCAAAGGGAGTTTTTTTTTGTAGAAAGATGGATTCACAAAGGCATGGCATAGTTATAGGCTGTGTCCGGAATCGCTCCCTATCCTCTACTTCCTAGATAGTGCTCATAGTGCACTCACTCATAGTGCAGTCAGCAACAACGACCAAGATTTCAGACACTAGAGTCGGCGCCTTCAAAATTATTATAACATTATACAATTCAACAATCATCACAGAAAGTCAGGAGTACTTACATTTATAACTATTTTCTGTGGTCGTGGCTATGCTTGTGTTAGTTTAGGTCATGTTTAATGTGTCTCGCCATTATGGGTCTAGCGTACATCGATGCTCACTACTTTACTTTTGTGTAGGGAATAGGCAACGATTTTGGACACGCTATAGGTTAAGTAATTGTTATCAGTAACTGAATCATTTCCAAACATTTTAAAGGGGTTTTTGTAGTTGTTTTTGTTATTATAAATGTAACGGAATCGATGCAGAAATTATTCCTTTAAACATGGACAGAGTTTCAGACGTGTGTGGTTGTGGAAAATCCTGTTCTAGAAACGTTAAAGTCCTGGCCATGTTTTGGTCCTACCCGTGCACTGCAAACAGATCCAACACCAGCTGATGCTAATTAATGCTAGCCTGGCAAGCCCGGCCCAACTAATGATCCATGCATCGCACGCGACTAGAACAAACTGGTACCCCAGGGGGAATCTTACAATGAATGAGAAAAGGATGTGGTGGGGGGGGGAGTATTAATTTAAAAAAATCAAAGTTATCCAATCAGAGCTCAGTAGGTGGAGCAATTGACGACAGCACTTCTTGGTCACGGAACGTACCAAACTCCGCCCAGATCTCGTCTCGCAGAGAGAACCGCCTCAAAGTGGCTCTGATTGGCCAGTTGTCAAACACCCGTTCGTTCAACACCAGACCCACTGTTTGTTCTAGTCGCATGCAATAGGTGGACAATTTGCTGGTCCTGGCTTGCCAGCCTAAATTAATGGGTTACACCCTGATGTTCCGAGCCCCTATGTTCCGAAATCCCTATTTTCAGCCAAGTTATGTGTCTTGGGGGTTAACCCCTAATCCTAACCCCTACCCTAACCCATTCCCTAACCCCTAAGTAACAATCTCCAACTTAAATGAACAAATAGCCAGGCAGGAATGATTGTAAATCTAAAATATAATCTTCATAGCCAAGCGGTTTAACCGCTATGTTCCAAAATCCCAATGTTCAGAAAAGTTATGGGGCAGTTAGTCATAGTAGTCGTTTAGACACAGTAAGGGTGGGGGTAAAACCCTACGGCTAACCCCTTCCCAAATCACTACCCCAACCCTAGCCCCTAAATGACCCATAAGTTCTGAACATAGGGATTTCAGAACATAAGACTGACCCCAGCCAAGCGACGAAGATTGGTGAACAAACTGTTGAAATGCTATCATGTGTCCGTGTGTGGTAAGTCCACTCTAATGTCTGATTACAAGGATTAGCACTGAGCCCCGAGGTCCTTACACCTCCCGACTAACTTGCACTAGCAGCATGCTAACCGCTAGCTGCTCGCCAGTGAGCCGAGACGATTAGCCACTGACATGTTGGCAAACTGCTGGCTTCAAAGTGTTAGGCCGCATTCTTAAGCCACACTGATCACTGTGTCGATCCCTATCTCCTACTCCCTACTCCCTATATAGTACATTCACTTATAGTGCTCTCAACAGCAGTGACCGAGATTTCCCAACCACGATTTTCTCATTTCGTTGACCGTGTTGGTGTGAAAGGGGGATGAGAGAGCGGGGGCGAGTGGACCTGCAGTACATCACTGTGAGAGGAAGCGATCCCACCGCGCTACGTGTGCTGTGATCTAAGCCACAGCAACACAACTATGTTTAGGGCTGGCTTGGAGCAGAGGTTTGCCCAATTCTTAAATTATTATTATTATTTATTATGTTATTTTTTGGGCGCAAGCACTGTTTTTCATTCATTTTATTGAGAGCGGTAGTGATAGGATTAGCTGGGAAACTGGAATGAAGAGGTGGGGGGGTTGAGAACCCGAGGAGGCACTGCTCAACCTATGGTCAGTGGGGGAGCACTCTATAACTACAAATCATAATTTGACCTGTTAATATCTGGAAATAAATACAGTCTCACCAAATGGTGAATAGCTTGTATATGAACTTTTGTAAATAACAGCAAAAAATATGTAATGTTCATCATTAACTATCTGTGTTGTATAGCTCACATCGTTACTGCACCGCACATCAGCTAGTGCTGCTACAAATGGGGACCAGATGGTCCAATGGTGTGGAACGATGGAGATTTCACGCACTCTTTGGACGCCCTTTTGACAGTGGAAAAGGAGGAACCACGCTGGCAAAATCTTCATGCAGTGGAGGCCCTGTTGTGGTGGCTTCAACGGCATATAAATGTAAGTTTTTGTCCGTATCCGTATTTAGTTTACAGTGAACCGTCAGAGACTTAATTCTCAACAGCGGGTGATATTTTGGCAGACGGTGTAAGGTGTGAACATTGTTTCTGGTGAGTTTGCAATGAGAGCCATGAGAGCATTCCATTTGGAACAACATTTATGAACGCTATTCATGTAGTGTGCATAGTGTACATAATGCACTAAATTGGAGTGCACATCGGAACGAGTCGTCCACGCATCGCTCACGACGAGACTGTGCGGTGGATGAGGATGAACCCGGCCGACAAATCAGATTGTCGTGCACGTTAAGTCGGGTTTTGTTTGACTCGGTCACATGCCGCCATTTTGACTACACTGAGTTTCAACGGTTCTTCTCTCAGAGAGCTTTATTTGTAAGTTCTGTGGTTTCGACATGGTAAAATCGCTGCGCCGACACAGAAGCGCCGCTGTTCCGATGTGGAAGGCCCGCGGTTGCGGCATGCCGGAAAGGCCGTTCCTAACCCTTGCCGGAATGCCGGCTAATCAAAATGGCACCCAGTGGGGAGGAACGTTGCCATTCCGATGCATTGCGGTAAATGATCGGAGTGGCAAACGCCGAAATGGTGGGTGCCCCCATTCGACTCGAGACGTGGGCCTCCACGCCACTTGTCACACCTACTGTGATTTGATAACTTCATTTGAAGGACACACCTTTTCTCCAACCTGCTTAACCCAGACCCAATGATCGTTCTAGGCACGTGCGATGTGCGGACGATCCATTTGTTCTGGCTTGCCAGGCTTGGAGAATGGAAAGGGATGCCGAGAAAGAATGTATCGCCCCCTACGCCCCAGGACTGGTATTGTATACAAAGACCGACTCCATGGATGAACACACATGGTCTTGAGTTGTCTTCGTTAGAGTCCGCTGGGGACTCTATTGTTCCGGCTCCACAGACAGATGGCTCGACTTGTCCAACGTGCTGGGTTGCAAATGGAAAACAGAAGTCGCCTTGCAATATGTTTATACATTTACTCTACGAGTGCAGGCAACGCGCCCCCACCACACAGCCCCACGACTCCACACACACACGCTCTTCCTTCAAACTACCAACCATCTTTCCCCCTCCTCCCAACCCAGACTATGTAATAATTCGTTCAGATCGATAGTCTTATTGAAATTAACAAGTACAAATTCATGTAGCATTATGAAACAATATTTTGTAGGTCATGTTTTTCAGTTTGACCAGCTAAGACCAGCTGACTTCAAACCAGTTTGAACTGGTTGACCAGTTAAGAAGAGCTGACTTTAAACCAGTTTGAACTGGTTGACCAGCTAAGACAAGCTAACTTCAAACCAGTTTGAGTGGTTGACCAGCTAAGACCAGCTGACGTCAAACCAGTTTAAACGGGTTACCAGCTAAGACCAGCTGACGTTAAACCAGTTTGAACTGATTGACCAGTGAAGAAGAGCTGACTTTAAACCAGTTTGAACTGGTTGACCAGCTAAGACAGGCTAACTTCAAACCAGTTTGAGTGGTTGACCAGCTAAGACCAGCTAACTTCAAACCAGTTTGAACTGGTTTACCAGCTTAGACCAGCTAAAACCAGCTACCAGCTAAAGCCAGTTATTGTTGAATTTTTCAGTAGGGTTAATCAATGGGATCATGATGGATGTTGACCACTTATGTTCAATAATTCTCAGAAATGGCCAACTGAAAGTCAATAAACCCTGTAATGTAATAGGCAACAACCCTCACTGTAAACTGTTACCACATTCTTTATTTGGTTGAATTGCAGACAGAAAATACAGTATTTTCCGGACCATTACGCAGACCTGGATATGACCCATAGCGTCCTGACCTGAGGCAAAAAAAGACATAATACCCGCCAAATGGGCAAAGAATGGGGGCCAAGTAGCCTGGCGAGCCAGAACCAACAAATCGTTCACGCATCACACGCGTCACAAAAAAGTGTCAGTCAAGTGTCAATCAAATCGTGAGTCAGAGCACAGTAGGCGGGACAAGCGGCGTGGAGGCGTGACAACCAAACTCCGCCCACGTCTCACGTCACCCATACCAAACTCCGCCCACGTCTCAATTTGAATAATTCGATTAGCCCGTATATGGGCGACGTCTGCCTGATTTGCCCAGACTCAATGTACTGTCTAGCGCCGTGCAATGTGTGGATGATTCGTTGGTTCTGGCTCAAGCAATAGAGCATTGCAACCCAATCCAGCCGCTCGCCATGCGAACTAAGGCTGTGTTCCAAATTACGTATTTTGTTTAGTGTTCTTTGTGCACTACACACTACACCAATATTGCAGGAATTTCCAGTAGATAAAAGTGCTGTTCCAAATGGAGATCAGAATATTTTGCTGAAATATCACATATTCAATTTTTCTCATTTGCTAACAAGTGTGTGTCTGGCTTTTTGACACATTTTCAAAACTCTTCAACAATTAGCAGATCATATGTTGTGGCCATAACATTCATATACAGCATTTTACCATTCACATAGCTCCCTATTACCTATATAGTGCACTATTTGGGGCGCATGCCATTTTGAAGGGGTGTCCGAATACACCATATACCCTATATAGTGAGCATCGATGTACCCTAGACCATGCAATATACCCATAATGCATTGCGAGACACATTAAAAATGACCTAAACTACAAACATGGCACAGTGGGAGTCAATAGCGACCGACCACAGCAAATAGTTATAAATGTGATTACTTTCTGGGATTATTGTTGAATCTTATAATGTTATAATAATTTGGACGGCGCCGACTCTAGTGCCCGAAATCTCGGTTGTTGCTGATGAGTGCCCTATAAGTGAGTGCACTATATAGGGAGTAGGGGATAGGGAGTGATTTCAGACTCCAGCCGCCACCCCCAGGTAATTTGAGTCTATAGAGAAGTCAGGCCATACAGAGAGCTAGCCTGGCAAACCAGAACCAACCATGTGCGATGCGTTGGTTCTGGCTCGCTAACAGAGAGGGTTATAGTCCAGAAAATGTGTTAATAAAACAATGAGCCTAGAATTCTAATTATCTTCGCAATGTCAATGACCGTTCATTCTCTCTACTCTCTACACATGCGTTTCAACTAACGAAGCGCTCTTCAAAGTGTGGGACAGTCAACTTTTATTACCTCTGCCAAGGAGGTTATGTTTTTGGTTACATATGATCTCAACCATTTAGAGGACGTGGATGGAAATTATTTGACAGTTTACAAAATTACGGATTAAATGGTACTGAGGTTGTTGCACGGTGACGTCACAGCTTTTAAATGGACAATGTTGCGCAAATACCGCTCTTTGCCTGTTCGTCTGACCGCGATGATACCCCCAAAATGTCTGCCGCCCCCAAGCCGTGATGTCATCGTGCAACAGCCCTATTGACCCTCTCCAGAAAGGCTGAACAATATCATCAATATTACACACATCCATATTTTTTGTAACCATGTATGTTGTTAAACAAGTTACAGATTTTTACAGATTTTAATATCGGCATGTCAGACATTTTGGTGGTACCATTTCGTCAGACGAACAGATTGCATAACATTGTCTGTTTCAAAGTCTTCCATTATTAATGTATCCATGGTAATATGCTATCAATCACCAGAAGATGGCAGCCTAACTCTGTCCACTCCTCTATACAATTGAGTTCTCTTTTGAAGGAGTTCTGTTAACTAACACTAACTGAAAACAATTAACATTAACAACTAATCAAAATCTGTAGGTATTTTTTTAAACTAGGGCGAGATTGATTCTCTCTTCTCTCCAGTCCTTCATTAAAGGAGTTCTGTAAGCAATCCCAATTACTGTCCACAATTAAGAGATTAGGTAAAGGGCTGCTATATTTCTTTAACTAAAATCTGAAAAACAATCACTTTTGTGAAGCGCCTTCAGATGGCTTCGGCTACGATTTTGGCGCTATATAAAAATCTGTTGACTCAAGTTGAGTTGAGTGAAGTGATAAGGTTCACTTAACCGTACATGAACCGTACATACGCGCTACCACCAAAATGTCTGCTGCCGCCAAGCCGTGACGTCCCCATGCACCAGCCCAATAGATCTAATTTATGAAGTTTATGTTCCTCTCGCCTCACACTTTGAAAGCCACTGCCCTAAAACATTTGAATGTACATAAACACAATTTACTTCAAGCAGGCCAACAAGAAGTGGTTTGATCAACCGATAAAAGTGACTTTAAAATGCAGGTTTTTTTTTTTTAAACAACACACAGAACCGAGGGATCCGACAACCCACGCACACACACTTCCACAAGGATAGCCAGGCAGGGCCAGACCCAACTTTCCCCAGGTGCGTCATTTCCGCCGCGGTCACGTCACACTTTTTGTGATTCGCCTGATTTGTCCCCAACACTTTCTCTGACCGCCATAATAGGTAGCGCCTAATTTAATAGGTGAAGGGGAAAATGTGTTGTGTATATATATATATATATATATATATATATATATATATATATATATATATATATATATATATATATATATGTATGTATATATATATGTATGTATGTATATATGTATATATATATATATATACACACATCTATCTATCTATC
>OMKY01168007.1:0-7500 GCA_900302395.1 Bregmaceros cantori
CATTGGCTCCCTCGCCATCTCGGACCGCTACGTTCCCCCTGAGATTCTAACTCTGTGTTCAAACTAGCGTTGCACCGATACCATTTTTTTGTGCCGATACCGATACCCCATACCTGGCTCTGCAGTATGGGCCGATACCGATACCAACCAATACCGATACCACTGTTTGAAAAAAAGTGCTGTTGGTAATAACTTCTCCCCAAGGGTTGGGAAGAAGTTACTAGTGTTATCGCTGTAATTTTTACATGCAGTCTATGATTAATAGTAGTGGAGGAAAATTATGAAAAGCAATAACACATTAAGAATTATTTCATTATTTTAATATTTTATTGTTTGGGTGATATTGGGGTAGTAACTGAAGAGTTCAGATGCAAAACCCCCTAACTCCACTTCAAATCAAATCAAATCAACAGATTTTTATATAGCGCCAAAATCACAGCCGAAGCTGCCTCAAGGCGCTTCACAAAAGTGAAACGTTTTTAGAATTAGATTTAAGGAATATAGCAGCTATTTACCTAACTACCTTTCAACCTTGATTTCCCAGTTAAGGGCAGTAATTTGGGATTGGTTACAGAACTCCTTTAATGGAGAACTGGAAAGAAGAGAGAAGAAAAGAAAAAGTAGATCAAGACTTTCAATCAGTCTCAATCTCGGCCTAGTTGAAGAAAATTACCTACAATTTTTGTTTAGTGTATTAGTTAGTTATCGTTAATGTTGATTCCCTTTGATTGGTTAACACAACTCTTAACGGAGGCACTTGACCACTTTTTGAGAAAAAGGTTATTTTTTATCAGGCCTTTTTATTTAAGAAGATGAGATATTTTAGACACTGCGGGGAGCGTTTTACTTACTTACATTTTTTCACCAAAAACATTTAATTTACATATTCTAGATGTAGACAAGATTCCGGCAGTTTCCGCCATACGGCGTCAGAAAAATGGTATCAACCCAATACTGCATAGGCATAGGTACTCGCCGATAACGATACCACAAAAAAGGTGGCGATACCGAGTACGTCCGATACCGATATCGATTTCGGTGCAACACTAGTTCAAAGCCAAGACGACCTGCCATCATAAAGTTTACAAATAGTAGGTAGGAAGGTGCTGGGACAGTGTTCGTCTGGGCTGTGAGAATCCAGGGTGATCAGGAAGGCTGGAAGCTAAATTGTTGGTGCAAGCTGTCAATCACAATGCTTTTTTTTTTTTTCTGTAAAGCACCGCGGGGCAAATTTAGTTGTTGCTATACAAGAATCTGTTGAATTGAGTTGAGTTGAAGGTGAGTAAAGAGCATAATGAACTCATTTCACTCCCATCATATATTTCCTCCCTTTAACCCCTGGATTCCCAAATTCCCATTCAAAAACCCATTGACAGAAGGGGTCATCTTTCAAGGCTTACAGGTTCACTCAGTCAAGGTGTATTCTCTTATTTGGACACATGAGAGCGATAGAGTTGCCTACACTACTTGCAGTACACACTGCAGTAGTAGAGAGAGAGTGAGGTCACTTCCGCACGCCAGTGGACCTCGATCGTGCAAACGGTCTCCCCGTTTTTTGATTTTAAACGTATATTCTCCGGCCTGTGCTGGGCTCCAACCAACACCATAGACTGATTGAAAGTCTTGAGCTCCTTTTTCTTCTCTCTTCTTTCCAGTCCTCCGTTAAAGAAGTTCTGTAATCAATCCCAAATTACTGCCCTTAACTGGGAAATCAAGGTTGAAAGGTAGTTAGATAAAGAGCTGCTATATTCCTTAAATCTAAATCTAAAAACAAAATCACTTTTGTGAAGCGCCTTGAGGCAGCTTTGGCTGTGATTTTGGCGCTATATAAAAACCTGTTGAGTTGAGTTGAGATATCGGTGGCAATCCGGTGACTCCACCGATGGTTGATGAATGAGATAGAAAGGCTAATTCCCACCCACACTAATCGCTATGCTAATGAAGGTCCCTATGCTATGGCTAAGCTAACACTAAGCTATCGCTAAACTAATAATAATGTACTTGCTATCAGTGGCTGACCGATCTCTCGTTGGTCCTGGCCATCCAGGGGTGTCGTCTGTGCGTTCGGTAGGCTTATTATCATATAATTAACGGTAACTACAAGGTAGTGATTAATATGACTGAGTAATTACATGGCAACTATTGTGTTATTAGCAAACTATTACTTGACCATTACTAATCCTGAAGAAAAAGAAGGTTCTTAAGTAAGTCAAAAGAAGGATTTAAGTAAGTAGAAAGGTTATGAAGGCCTGTAGATGATATCAGCACCACAGAGCGCTTACAGAACGATAGGCTCATGATGGACACTTAGTGGAATATTAGGCGCAGAAATAGAAGTTTCAATTAGTATAAGACTCTGAAGGTGTGCAGAGATATAGACAAGAAGGTTAGCTTTAAGAAGGTAATAGTTCAGAACACTATAAAGTTAATATGAAGTTTAGTACGATGGTTGATTTGCTGGGGCAAGTAAATTTCAAGTGCAGTTAGATTAATAGTTCTAACTGTAGCCCTAGCTAGCAAGGGGTTTTTAACTTGTTTTAAGTGGTTCAACTTGTTTTAACTTGTTTGAACCTGTTTCTACTTGTTTTTACCTTGGTCTAGGTCCCTTCCGGAGTATGTATAATCCACTCACGGACATTCGGGTGAAATATAGCAACTCTGCTAAGCCCGTTTTGTACAACCATCTTCTCATGTCGCCTATCTCATGCTGAAATGTTTAATGGCTCTGTACTGTCTGCCCTAAAATAAAACTCATTCATTCTTTCATTAATTAATTCATTTATTCATCTTGCCAACCGTGAGGTAATATACACATTGAAAACATGGCAATTATCAGAAGATATTGAGCATATTTACGCTGTAAATAGTAAATACGAACTGGTAATTACTTAGTAATATCCTGATTGCTGCCTAAAAAGAATCAGTAATTGAGAAGTGATAAGATGGTAGAAAGATTATAGCTACCCATGTAAGTGCCTGGTATGTACGCTGTAAATATTACTATCACTGTTATATTACTATTTGGTAGTTAGATGGTAATATCCTGATGGTTGTCAATACATTACTTGGTAATATCCATAATGTCAGGAAATTAATTAGTAAACGCCAAGTAACTACATCATAGCTACAATATAATCACTTGGTAAATATTGATTTGTATTGATTGTAGTTACCAGTTAATGACATGGTTATAGGGTGGAGTGCCCGAATGTGGGCCAGTTTTTGCAGCTTCCTTATGTGGGACAGTCAGTTGCCTAATGTGGGACAGTGAAATGTGGTGTTGAACAGCTGAACATAATGTTAGACACATTACCGCAGTTTTCTTTTACCATCGTTTCGCTAACATTCATTAGTTTAGGGAGGTGCCAGAGCCACTGGAGCTTCTGTCTCTCATATTGGGCAGTGGCCCACATTAGGGCAATCTATCCTAAACAAGAGACGAAGGGGTGAATTGAAAATATGGACGTCTGTGGTGGGTGGTGTGAGTGCAGTCTCGCGGCACCAGTTTTTTGTGCGGATGCCCAGACAATTCGGAGCAAAGTCCAAAAGGCTGATAAGTTCCAGAGGTTGTCTGCCACCATGCTAGATGATGCATTGTAGCACAGTGAGGGGCTAGCCAGTTAATGGCTCGCAGCAGTCACGCACTAGCCAGTTAGCTTAGCATACTGAAACTCAGCCATTCCCAGGCAAACATTTGAAATGGCTGGCAAACTGTATCATATTTTAGGAATCTCACACAGATGCACACACACACGCACATAGCCTGGCGAGCCAGAACCAACGCATCGTCCACGCATCACACATTGATAGACGCTTGCCTTGGGTCTGGTAAAACCAGGGTCGGAAAACGTAAAAAAAAAGTGTCAATCAAATCGTGTTATTCAGGGGTCCGCATTGGCTGGTTATGGACACTGCACCTAACGTGACCCCATTCATGTTAGTGGCGCTGTGTCTACCGCAGCGTCCGCAGTGTTGCGAGTTCGACTATGCTCGTCGACTTGTCTGCAATGTCTACCCCCGATCTCTTCAACCCAGTTTCCGACTAATCCTATCCAATAAAGATGGAAAACCGGCTCTGACGCCGAAAAAATAAAAAAATAAAAGATCCAGTTACACCTTGGTAGGTGGGACAAGCGGCGTGGAGGTGTGACAACCAAACTCCGCCCACGTCTCGCGTAGCTCGTACAAACTCCTTGATTGGTCGATTGATTTTGTCCCGACGGCGAGACAGATTTTCCCAGACCCAATGCAAGCATCTAGCGATGTGCAATGTGCGGATGATGCGTTGGTTCTGGCTCGCCAGGCTAACACACACACACACCCACACACCCATGCACATGTTGAATTACTTAAGCTTGCAGCAATTATGTAGTTGGTGAGGAAAAACTCAGCCTAAAGCTGTGAGCCGAGAGACAGTTTTGCTCGAGGAGACAGAGAAAAAAAAAGAAGATAATTGTGCTTACATTTCTCTAGACTCCAAGGCACGCCGCTCGTCGCATGCAAAATGCAATCAATGAGATTTCTTTTTTTAACGTCACTAGTGACGTGTATTTTTAGCAGGTAGTGTGGACTGCCCTAATGTGGGCCACTGCCTAATGTGGGACACCTAAGCTCCACTGTCTCTGGCTCCTCCCTAAACTAATGAATGTCAGTGAAACTATGGTAAAAGTAAACTATGGTAATGTGTCTAACATTAAGTTCAACTGTTCAACACTGCATTTCGCTATACCACATTAGGCAAATTACCTAAAAGGGCCCACATTAGGCCAATCCACCTTATGCATTAGCTCTTCACGTCCATTATATAGGGGCAAATACAATGGACGTTATGTGGCTTCCATCCGCTGGCGATTGATAGCATATTGCCATACATTGTCCATTTACATGGACAATGTCAAAAAAATAATAATTTGAGCTTTGTGTATTATTCTTATGGATTAATAGAGAGTTATACTGTAGACGAGGATCGTAACTATTCAAAACGCTTTCTGTGCCTGTAGATGGCACTATAACTATAAAACCTTGGGTTTTGCAATTTGAAAGGCGATGTGCTTGGCTAATAAACACACTAGTAATATGTAAAGTCAATATATGCCTCCCCCTCTCACACAGTCTCATACACGGTCCCACACACAACACAATCACACACACACACACAACACACACACACATTACTGAACTAATGCAGTTTAATGTTGTTTAAATGTCACTGGTTTTGGTTGATGTTTCTTGGCGGTGCGCAGTCTCTGCGCAGGGGAGTGGAGTGTAGGGGAGGAGCAGCAGCAGCAGCAGCAGTAGTAGTAGTGGTACGCCAGGCTTGTATGGAAGACTCATTATATTAGATTACAATATTATGCATTTGCAATTTGGCAGCGCTGTCGCACCCATGGCCTCCGTGTGACCCTAATAATGATTATAATGAGTAGATAAGATATAATTACTTGGAGTGCGCTTGTGTGTATGTGATATATATATATATATATATATATATATATATATATATATATATATATATATATATGTGTATATGTATATGTGTGTATATATATATATATATATATATATATATATATATACACATATACATATACATATATATATATATAGATTATTGACTCATGCGTTTGTGGGGCATACATGCAATAGGTGTGTGCTCCTATTAAATAGACAAGATCAAAAATACATCAGAACACAGCGACATAACGGCACCGTATGTCATATTCAGCCCAGAACTCTTACCGGAACTATCGCCAAACTCGTCTATACATGTCTGTGTTGCTATGGTGACCAAAGCTCCAAGTTCAAGGAATGAAAACGGAAACCGAAAACAAACAGAATTTTGCGGAATTTCTCGAGGAGCGGAAACGGAAACAAAAAAGTTTCTTCAACTGTTCCGGAACAGAAACGGAACACTATGAAATCCACAAAACCTGTTAAAAAGACTTTTTTTTGTTCCATATATAGTTTAACATATCCTATGTCTGGGAGACTCTTTCCGTCCACTTGCACCTGGGCCTCCATCTTGTGGACAGACGAGGAAGTGAATGTAATGGTGTTTTCACGTTAATACAGTTGCACTGAAGTCCACTTTTAGTATGAACAATAACTAAACTTAACATTGCACAATATGAGGAACTTTAAGAATGAACAAAATGTTTGCGTTCCGAACCAGTTCAGGCGGAACACACCCATTTTGGTGGCGGAATGGTTCTGAGAATAAAAACGTTAAACATAGGCCTGGCTGAACCGTTCGGAACGGAACGCTTTAAAAATAATTTAGTTTTCAAGCCCTGATGGTGACAGATAATTAGAAGTTTATTTGTCCATCATTCATATGAAATCCATTCATCAAGACACAACCACCCCATCGACCCAAATTGAATAAGTGATATGTGACGGTCAACTCATCACCAAGGTCAGTGCCTAATATTGTTCCATGCGACGCTCACTCGGGCAGCGCGCGTTTGTCCTTCTAGCATCTCTGTGTCCTTCCTCTTGTTTGCTATTCTATAGAGAAGTTCTGCGGGTAATTCTGCTTAAATTTCTAGGTGTCACGGGACAATTTTAGAAAATATTAAAGCCCAGAGAGAGACAAAACACAGAGGGTTAAATACCCTTTTATTTAACTCAAGGTTTGTCTTATTCAAAGACGATCTCAAAGGATCAAAAGTTAAGTAACATAGAATACACGTTACGACGCGTCCATGCGTTCGGAATCAGCTTGACTACTCATCTCGTCTCCCTCGTTCGTCGGAGCCGGATTGGAAGCAGGTAGAGGCTCCGAGGGGGCGCGCTGGACACAGGAGAGAGCGAAGCCAGATAAGTCCAAATGCCAAGCGGGAAACAGGAATTAATACAATCTCATCGAAGTATTGGCGTGTGACGTGCTCGCTGACGAGGAACAACTGGCGGCGCTGGAGGCTCCGCGGACGATGCTGGCTCCAGAGAAGGTGCTGGGCGGTCCACGGATAAAGGGCGTCGTTCGGCCAGCGGCTCCCGCACACTTGTAGTAAAAGTTTTCACATTTTTATTACCTCTGGACCCCTGATAATTTGGGATAATCTCAGCGAATGAGATTTTAGTCCCCTACGTGCCATGTCTGTGATTTGCAAAGTAATACTTTTTTGGGGCAAACACAGACATCCAGTGCTGGACTGGTAGTCGGGCACACTCGGCATTTAACAACGTGCATTATAAAAATTATAAATACTTTTTAAAAATGGTGGTGGATAAAGGTATATTCATTATTTATTGTGGCCTGGACCAATGAGTTAAGGTGCAGGCTGATTTTTGTACATTTTTATTTAGGTGCAGGTCATACGAAATAATGGTCATATCCAGGGCTCTGAACCGGTTTAAGGAACAGAAATGAAAACCGAAAACAAACAGAATTTTGTGGAAATTCACGAGGAGTGGAAACGGAAACTAAAAAATATTTCTTCAACTGTTCCGGAACAGAAACAGAATCCTATTACATTTTTCTTCTGTTCTCTATATATT